>BMAV01007656.1:0-86758 GCA_019973955.1 Trichonephila inaurata madagascariensis
GGGGGGAGAAATTACCATTCTTTGTTATCTTTTAGCATCCCTGATGATGTCGGGGGATCACGGTAGACTTACGACTTTAGATTAACCCACAAAAAAAATAATCACACGGATTGAGATCTAGGGATCTGGTAGGCCAATCATGATGAAAGTAGCGGCTTAGCAAACTATTCACACAGACGATGTGCTCAAAATATCCTTCACACTTTTTTATATCGATTGTATCATAAACAGCGTAGTAACAGATTCTCCATTCTGATAGCACAAACTGACTAACAGATCCTCTTCTGGCAATGCCAATATGCTAGAATGGCCAGTGTTAGTACAGATCGTTTTATACAGGATTTCTCTGAGGAGTTGCTGACGTTTTTCCGCCAAACTCATTTTGTTGGCCAATTTTCTTTTTTCTTTTTTTGGTTTTGATAAACGCTAATGTCTTACCAACCATGTTTGTCAATTTTTACCTCTCCGCCTATATTATTCTATGAATTATTGAATTTTTCAAATGTTAACTGACTTTTCAATCACCTAGTACTTCCCATGCTTATATAATGCTTGGATATAAACAATTTTCTGAAGTATTAGTAATTAAATAAATAAAATCAAAGTACATATCTTAGAATGACACATTTTGCATTTAATTTTTTTTAAATGCAGATATAAATGTAAGGTATTTGTATGAATTTCGAGCTACGTCAAATGCAAATATGTTTCAAATTCAGTTCATAGAACATAGTTTATGTATTTTAGAATTAAAAGGAAATGTTGTTGGAGGTGCATATTCTTGTGTTAACAGATTCAGACCGGATTGTAGGACGTACAGAACGAGGCAGACAAAATGATGAGAACTCTTCTGCTCCTCGCTTTAGTTATTCTGTCTGTTCCAGAAACTTCTCGGATTTACTTCATATTCTTGTGAAGCGTAGAATATGTTAATGCTTTGTTTGCCCCATACAATTCTCGATGTTCTTGTTCTATTTTTAGTGGGTGTCAAGGAATGGCACGAGATGATTTTCGATCCAAAAGACATTGATATCTCTATATATTAAAGTAAAATTAGTTTGAAATATGTAGAATAGACTTGTTAAAATACGTGATCCCAGCTTATGTTTAAAATTCAATGTGATTTTTATTTTCAATTCAAACAATTCTAAAATTTATTCATTCCAGTGTTTTGTTTGTTACGATATTATCCATGTTTTAGTTTCCGAAATAAATTTTAATTTTCTTTCCTCATCTTTGAAACACTATTGAAAATTTATTTTGTTGTTAGATATGGTTTCATCTGAAAATGTATGAATGTTAAATTTCAATTAGAGATTATTTTTGTTGTTAAAAAGAAGAAAAAAAACGGTGTACTTTTAGAAGAAAAACTGTAATGCATTAAAAGAAGTCCACAAACCAAATCGGAAATATATACATATCTCTAAATAAATAGTTGGATGATGTCCAGTATGAAAAAAAAATATTCAAGTTTGGTGCGACTGAGCATAATCATTTACCATGTAGTGCAATAAAACCAGAAAATCAGTCCTATATAAGCATGTAAAAGATTCACAAACGTAATGATAACCTTTGACTACAAGGCTGCCACGGTAGACTAATGGTCCTGGTCAGGGACTTGTGTCCTGAGTTCTATTCTCAGTGTTTCTGAAGCCCCAGTGTGTAGAAAGAATGACGACCTTTAAATCTGTCCTATCTCTAAATCTCTGTGTTGCATGTAACAATTGTTTTGCTATATAGAGTGACGTTAATAAACATTTGCTGTGTGGCCGACTATTAAAGGAATTTCTTAAGTGAAGAAAGATTAATAGAGAGAGAGAGAGATGACATATCCCAGTATATTCAGTGAACAATTATTATTTAAAATAAGGATTTCTAATGTGTTTATGGAAATTAAACAAATAAAGGTTATAGATAAGTTACAAAATACACCTTGATAACTTTACGAAGGGTAAAAAAGCAGAATGTCGACGACTCTTTTCTTTTACTATATGTTCAATTGGATTATTTCTTTCCTCGGAAATATGTGTAAGGTCTGAAAAGTTTAGCTTCAAAATTAAGTATATAATTAATAAAAATAGAGCGAACTCTTTGTTAGCACGTAGGGATTTGAGAATAAATAAGCCTCTACTCACGAAAGAGAGTTAGAGTAGAAGGTTACTTCATTAGAAGAATTAGACAATGCTTTAACTGCAATAATTTCTTTCATACGGCAGAAAATTGCCACTAAAACCAAGATGATCAAAATGTGGAAAAAAACACACTACCAAACAATACCCGATAAAGGAGAGACAGGAAAACCCATTTTGTATAAATTGCCAAGAATATGCCTGCTATACAAAATTTCCTAAATTCCCTAGACGAAAAAAGGGCTCGCCTTTACCAGCAAATAAAAATTTTAATAGCAATGTATGTAAAGAAGGAGTTTCCTTCGCTAACATTGTTAGCGGAACTACCTCCCCTTCCCCCACCCCATTAGTAAGTTTAACTGAAAAACCAATTGAAAATAATAATAACAAGGAAATCCACGGAACCCATCTCAAAGAAAATAATACCTCAGACCTAGCTCAAGTAATTGAACTAGTCAGCTTAATTTCCAATATTTTAAAAAAGACCTCCCGAAATATTGCTACTCTTACCTAAACTAAAGAATGCTGAAGATGATATATAATTTTCTAGTTTTCGAAGCTATGATCGATAAAAATTAAATTTCCATTTTTCATAAATATTCTCTCTTATATAAATTTAAATTTTCTATTTTTAAATACTTCTTTTATTTTTCTCTTATTGCCATAGACCCCTCTTTCTCAAAAAAAATTTCCAAGTCCGATTTTCTCAACGCTCACTCCCATCATCCAATCAAAAGCCTTGCACCAACAGCCATGCTCCTGCCACTCATTGGTTCCTGCATCTGAATCCACGCCCACCATCATCAGCCAAGTATCAATAACAGGCCAACTTCAATACAAGATAGAGGACGGAGGGATAGACATATCTCAGTTCCTTATAAATTGTAACATCTGTAACATCTGACGAAAGAGGGCCGAGATGTAAACACACAATCCATGGTCTCAGAAAACTAAATACCTTGGTCTGATTTTTGACCATATGCTCACCTGGAAAAAGTTCATTCTTCATGTACGCGATAAATTCCAGAAAAAATTGTATAAAATTTTCCTTCTAATAAACCGGAATTCTCATTCAGACTTAAATAATAAAGTGCTTCTCTATACAGTCGTTTTGCATCCCATCCTTACATACGGATGTCCAGTATGGGGTTATGCAGCTAAAACTAACGTTAAAATACTTGAAGTGCTTCAAAATACTTTAATACTTATAATCGTCGGTGCCTGTAGGTATATGAAAAACAACGACATTAATAAAGCCATTAAAATACCTTCTTTTAAAAAGTACATTCAAAAATTATCTATGAACTTTTTTTAATTCTCGCAATAACTTAGAAAAAACAGTAATATGCAAAACTTAGAAAGTTATACTGCGCATAATTTTAAAAGAATCTCCCGGAGAATTCTCTTGGATTCGTATAATCATCCATAATTATTAATTGAAATTCTTAATTTCCTAGTCATTTAGTACTTTTAATTTTGTTAAAATTCTCTTATTTTTTCATCATCAATTTTTTGCAACTCTCTTATTCTCTTTTTAGCATCTATATATAAAGCATCCTGTCGCTCAGCGCACTAAGCGCCTGCCACTTTCGTTTATTTTGAAGCAGCACAGAACGTGGTCAATGCAGAGGAGGATGACAGCTTTGCAAACCATCGGTTGATCGTAAATTTTCATTCTTTTTCCCCCCTGCTCGACATTACGTCCTGGCACATCAATCACTCACTCCACCTCCCCGGGCAGCCATTTTGAGCCATTATCCTCACTTCCCAACAACCAATAAGAAGACTCTCTCTTCACCGAACTCCTTTCTCCAAAAACAATCAGAAGTCAAGTTCCAAGCCTAAAAGCCCCGCTCACTGGCCCGAAACCGCCGCTCGTCCAATAGCCATGAAAAACGTCTCTAGCATGAAAATTCAACAAAAGCCATTTCATCTAGCACTGGGTTCATCTTCCCTGAAACCCCGCAGAAACTTCCGTGCATTCCGTAGATTAACGAAAGAGAGGCCATTTAACGAAAAAGGCTAGCTGGTGACTCCTCACTGCGATGTTACTTAGTGTTCCACCCGGTTGCGCACCAAGGGCCACCATGTTGGATTTACTATGTTTCAGGAAGAATAAAGAACTGTTGTTATTTAATAATGGGTGTCTTCCTGTGTTTAACGGGAGGCCTGGGCCTGACATATATATATATATATATGTGTGTGTGTGTGTGTGTGTGTGTGCGTACGTGCGTGCTAGGAATTTTGAAAGATGTAATTGATTAGAAATTTATTCATATTGCCAATTGTTTTATTACACCCGTAAGAATCAGCTGTACTCAATCCAACGCATTTATTTGAAGACAAATTTCCATGAAATCGACTCAGTAATCGTGAAGTGGACTTCAAAAATAATCGACTGCTGTACAAGAGGGATATCTTGCTCCTAAATTACTTAAAAATAGAAAAATATTCTCATTTGGATCTTTGGGGCACATTAAAATCAGATTGTAGATATTGCACGTAACTTAGTGTTTCTCTCAAACTTTTCAATACTAGCGCCCCCTTTTCAATCATAATTTTTTATCCCGCGCCCCCTTATACATTAATAAATTACTGAATGCAATATGTAATGCCCTTTGACTAAATCTACAATACATGATCTTAATTATATAAACCGTACAAAATTAATAACATAAGTATTAAATTTTGTATATGTTACTTTTAAGCCAAAAAAAATTAAGTAATAGGATAATTATTATGTTATTTTTCCTTTCTCTGAATTTTTAAATTGGAACATATTGCAAAATGCGGTGGCTATAGAAGACAAAATATAGATATCAGCTAAATGTAGAAAAGAACTCAGGGTCAATTTCTAAAAACTTTGAAAAACTTTGCTCTGCAAGACAAACTAATGGAAGTCGCCTAATACTTATTAAACTTGTTCTTAATTCAGTATTAATAAGATAGAGTATTAAATTTTTATATATGTTACTCTTAAGTAATATATATTTTAAATAAAATTACTTTTTTAAGTAATAGGTTAATTATTTTATTTTTCTCTCTAATTTTAAATTGGAAACAGATTGAGGAATAATATTTTATTAAAATTTATTTCCTTCAAGATCCATTCTAAAATACAAATGTCATTATAAAATAGCCTAATCTATGTTGCTCTTTATCATGCATTACATCTGGCATCCTCATGGCGAACGTGCATGTGAGTCTAGGCAACCTAACAGACGTCTGCAAAACATGTAAAAATGCTTGTACTTTGTACAATTCTAGTCAGTCTTGGCCATCGATTAGCTACCGAATCTCTCTTGAATGTACATTTCATAATTCATGCGTTAATTATAATTCACGGTATTAGTATTTACGGCAGTGGATTAAAACAAAATCACTTAGAGATATATTTTTAAATCACAGCGAGCATTCACGACGATAATAAAGCATCAACAAATTACACAGACGAGGGCAAATTGATGGCAATTTACGAATGGGTTAGGGATCCATTTCAAAAATACTTCAGAAGGGCTCTCCAACTGCCGAAAAAAGAGATCCTCATAGATTTCACATCCAGGGACGGTAAAGAACAATTTTGTAATAAATCACTCTGAATTCTGGATAGAGGTGGATGCTGAATTTTCTGCACTGGCTCAAAAGCATTTCGTATACTATTACCAATTTACAACAGCATAACTGTGAATCGGATTTTCTGCAATGGCTACTTTGAAGACAAAATATAGATCTGAGCTAAATATCAAAAAAAAAACTAAGAGTGTCAATTTCTAATTTTTAGCCTTCCTTTGAAAAACTTTGCTCTGGAAGACAAGCCCATGGATGTCACTAATAGTTATTAAATTTCTTCTTATACTGGCTGGAAGTACCCTCTTAACGTTTATTTTTTAAAAAATGATAATATATTATTCTTGATATAATAGCTTAATTGTAAGGAGAGAGTAAAACCAAGTGCATAACGTATACAAAATGTAAAATGATTTATTGAAATGAATATATATTATAAACGGTTTTGAATGAACTGTAATTTTAAGTCTCATAGAGTAGCATTTAGAATAAATGTTAAGTTATAAAAAGAATATAAAATTCAATGAATAACAATTGTGTTATTTTTTAATATTTAAAGCGAGAACATTTAAAATGTTTTAGCCGAGATCGGGTGCACTCGATACTAACGTTAATGGTCGCGGGGTGAAGCACCCCAATTCTTTTTTTCATAATTATTTTTCAATATATACAAAATAAAATAACAATTTCAGTGAATAATTTCTTGGAAAATATACTTACCTATTTCAAGGATTTTTTTTATTTGTCTTTCATAATTTGAAAAATATCAATAAAACTGAACTAAGTGTTCCAAATGTGCGTGACAGCAATAAAGGACACAAATCACAGACACTTTGCTAATATTACAGGAAGAAGCTATTTTGCAAGCGAAACTGTCACATTTTGTTTTCACGTTTTTGTAATTTTAATATCCTTTGATGATCGACAAATATCCTATTGAACTTTTCTTGCTTGTGTCTTTTTTGACAGAGTGAAGTGCATTTTGCGGTACAGTTATGGCTTCATATTTTCTTGATAAGTTCTTAATGTAGCTATTGAAAATTTTCCTTTCGTTTCATGTTTATTGCTTTTCTCAAATTTACTTTCGCTAACATGATTAATATGCATTGTATTTCAGCAAGTGTTTCCCTTGTTTTGATCAGCATCAATTTCCTTTCAAGTCACGATGCCCAATTCTTTTTATATTCTGCTCATTTTACATTTATTAACCATAATCAGTCGTACAACATCAAAATTAAAACCACTAAGTTATTCATAGGGGAAATGCAGCATGTTCGAAAATATTTTTGAAAAATGGTGGTCGTGCCGGGAACTCGGTCCTAAACAAGTACCTTAAGATTCTAAAAACGTTTGCCACTCCCAAAAAGAGATATGTTATCAATTCATTTTAGCTCCATTAAGACTGTCATATTAGAGGATTCTCTGTCAAGTTCATTCGTAACAAATAAACAGTTTTCCCAGAATTAACGATTTTTGTATTATATTTTTCATTATACTCATAAAAATAAATCTTGGCCAAATTAATCCTTCAAAGTGCTCAATATGCTTATCCATGTATCAAAAAACTCTTTCACATTATTGAAAAAAAGTACCAACAGAATTATATAATTTTACAACTTCCCTAAAAGGGATGCAGGTAGCCATACCAGTAAGTTCGAAAGCCAGGAAAAGTAATATTTTTAAGTTAAAGAAAAGTAATAAAAATCTCTCATCGTGGGATTACAGCAAAGCAAACACACAAAATATTCTTTTTGTTTAGTTATAGGATCAAAGATAGCTAATGAGCGTTCAAAGTAGAATTTTTTTTTTTTTGATGACCCTTTTTCACCAGATGATACATATAAATCATATCAATGTAAATCTGTATTTTTTTATTATATCAGAAAGTATTTTGTTTTTTTTTTCATTCCAGTAGAATAATTTTTTTAACCTTTTATTTTCGATATGCTCGCGCCTCCTAGAAGGGTTATTGCGCCCCCCAGGGGGGGCACCCCACAGTTTGAGAAACACTGACGTAACCAGTAGTACTGTTCAGAGATGTTTAATTTCAAAAGTATTTATATATATATATATATATATATATATATATATATATATATATGGTAAGGAAAATAAGGAACCTGCACAAAGAACATAATTGAGAACACATTATTTAAAATTGGCCAAACAATATGTCAAATACGCTTCTGAGGTTAGGAAAACATGCTAATGTTCATATTTGCAAAGCGATGATAAATATTTTGAAGATATATAATTAATATCATTACAAAAACTAGGTACTATAGTTAATAAGAGGCTATGTGTCTGAGTTATCAGTCATAAATTATATTCGCACAAGCTCACTTAAATATACTCGGTTACTTTAGTAATTTCTAGAAATTATATGAAAAATGAATTATATATATATACTTTATTTATAGCATATCACTGAAAGTTGGTGATATTTCAGTAATAAAGTTTCAAAACGATTTTTTCAACGGTTGACCAAACCTAACATTATTTCTATTTATTTGCAATTTTTCAAGGCTAGCAATTGGAAATATATCTGGATTTGCCATTTACTTTCAGATAATCTTGTCCAGATTAATCTAAAACTACAAGGCAAAGAGTTTATGGTTACCAACTTACTCTGCTGCATCAACATTTTAAATCAACTTTGGCTGAAACAAAATCAAATAAAAATTTATTTCACTTTAATTCTCTTTCCATTCCTTATTACAAAAATTACCCCAATTGAAGTTGTCAAAGTAGTATGATAACATTAAATTGTTAGAAAATGAATTCGAAAGAAGATTTTTGAACTTCAAGAAATATGAAAATAAATTTTAATAATCTATTTCTCCTTTGTCCGTTTATATTTAAATTATTGGAGATAATTATTTTTAACTTATCGAAATTTAGTGCGATTCTGCAATATTGAAATAATATATATATATATATATATATTATATATATATATATATTGATGACAGAATGTTTAATTTCTTAAATTATTTATCAATCGATTTCATTGATTGTTATTAGCAATTAAATACTTTTTACCTATGTATTATATTGTTCGTATTTCGGTGAATAAGTAAATAGTACAATACAAACGCAGACAGACAACATATATGACAGAAAAATATGACATATATTACAACATATTAATAGCCAGATTTATGTAAGATATTGATGTATGTAAATAATTAAATCTCAACAAATCCCATCAAATTTTGAAGATTTGATTTATGAAAAAATTTGTAATGTTCTTAAAAGTATACTCTATTTTAATTCAATTATCACAAACTCAAAAAAGGATTTTTCTTCGCATACGTACGTATCTTTTATATGTTTATACCCTGTATATTAGTATTTTGTATGTAATTCTTGGTTTGCTTATAGTAGAAGCGAATTTTCATTCTAATTACCATTCTTCTTTGTTTCGCGACAGGTGAATTAATATGAAATCATTTGCTGAACGATGTCTAGGTGTCTTTGTTGAATAATCTCTAGATTCCTTTTAAGAATATGCTTAAGAAGAAATGGATTGAAATCATTTCGTCGATTAGAACAGCGAAAATAACTAAAGTGTTACGTCCATGGATCTTGCCGTTAGTCAATATCGTGTCCAAAATCATTTTTCCAGGCACTTTTCATAAATGAGCAGTGCTCTAAGAAAGAATCAGTAGAATCAACAAACGCAACATTTTAAATGTAACATTTCGTCATCTTATTAAATGCTACACTCGCGAATTTTTATTCCAAATGAATGATTCGTTAGATTGCTTCCGGAATTTGATGAAACCTATTCCAGTACTTATCTCAATGTGCCTAAATGTGTTATGTAACTTACTTACAGGAATATTTCATTGACTTCTCCTTTCTCTAATGGTGCAAACTCGCCATAAAAGTTACATTTGCAGTTTGAAATTCAAGCACCTTGAGTTCTGCCTCTTTTATTTAAGTTTCAATAACAAACGCATATTAACTAAGGTACATATATTTTTTAAATAATGTGATTAGTAAAATTAACTTTCTTAAATTCAAGGACCGTAAAAAATTATTGTATCAATTTAGAAACAAATCACTATAACATTTTCCAACCTGACATGTTTTGAATGAGAGAAAAAATTTTTTGTTGGTTGGATTTTTCTAATAGTATAGTTGGAAGTACAAATTCTAGGAACAATTAAATTTTTATATAGTTTTGTTACGCTGAGAGGTACTTATAGTTTTATATCAGAACGGCAACAAAAAAACTGCCCAATTGTTTTCCAATTATATTTATTTAAATAAATATTTTATTTTAAGAAATGGATTAAATGCATAATACGTTTTAAATGAAAATTTTCAAACCGGTTATTTTTTTATAAGCATAGGTACAAAAAAATTATATTTAATACACAAACATATTGCTTATGTTGTCTATCTATATATTGTATATGATATATACATTTTAATACAAATTTGGTTTTCGTATAAATCGTGGGAAATATCCGATTCCATCTCATTCTATATCGGAAAACATTTGTGGACCACAGCTTTTACATCACTGGTGTTCATTATAATATTTGGTGTCATTATTTTGCAGAATTATTTACAGAATTACTTTTTACTTTTGCAGAATTATTATTTTATTCATTTTCATTTTCAACAAGTACATCAACCTTATCAGGCGCAGCTACATTTCCACAGGCTCCTTCACTTAAATCTTCAAAAATACAATTACGTTGATTCATGCCTTTGATGGATTTTCACTATTTCTTTCCAAGTTAAATATTCTATAAATTAGAGTTTAAAAATAATTATCTAAGTTTATTTAAATATAAGTATATAAATTTAAAATTAGTTTTAAAAAGGAAATATTTTAATTTATGGCCATTTATAAATGAACCAAATCTCAAGTCAATCTCATATTAGCGCAAAATATGACCAGATAAAAACAAATTTCTATATAATTTTAGAAAATTCTAAATGTTTCTTTAATTGATGACTAGATTTTAGCCTCATGAATTATATATATACTTTTACTCAAAATTAAGTTTATAAAGGAACAAAATAAGTACGTCATTATCGTCATTAAAAATGACATTACATGAAAAATTTCCGTTTGAATGTCATTTGCATCTGAAACCAAATAACAAAGAGTGGTGTTTAAATATACACCTTAAAAGTTAATTCTCTTTAGAATACCACAACTGTTAAAAGTAGGATAATTATGTGATCTATCAACTCTTGACACACACAATCATTTATATCATATACAAAAACAGGAAATTCAAAGGCTTTAATAATATAGTTAAAAAAAGTTTTTTTTCGGCTTTTTGTCAAGCCGTCCATTGCTACTCTGTGCGTTGAAAATCTCCAGGAAAAATATAAAAGAATCATCTGGGGGTAAAACTGGAAAACACGAATGTGCACGAAATATAGTCTTTGGTCTCAATTGATTGTTATGCCTCGCTGATAAGATAAGAAACTAAAACCGCAAGTACACATATGTGTACATTGGGTTTAAACAGGCTTAAAGGCGGTAAACAATGATCAAAGTGGTGATATATTTGGATGTACCATCTTTAATTGTTAGGCGTATTTTTTTATTATGTAGATAGTTACTGATATAGATGATAAATATGTTTACTTAAATTTGTTAAAATTTCCTAAGTAAATCTTTCTTATTTATAAGTGTAACGATGTCGCTCCTCATATATGCATTATTTTATTAGATTCTAGGAAAATATTTGAAGTTTGAGGGTAAGAGACAGTTTTAAAAAGTTAAATAACTGCACTTATTTGTAATCCGAATTATGTAACTTGGTGATTTTGGAGAAGTAAATAAGATTTGACTTTGTAACTTTGTTTCCTTATAAATATTTTCCTTCTAAATTTTAAGGAAATAAAAATAATTATAACACGTATAATCTAAATTCCCACCAATTGTCTCATGTGTATGTGTGTGTGAGTGTTTATAAAAAAATATGTGCAATTTGAAATGGTTAATTACTTAAATACTTACTACATGTTCCATGATATATTTCTTTTGTATTAATGCATCTTAATACTGTCCATAAGTATTGATCATACTCAATGACTGATGGCCGAAGAGTTGGCCACAAATTAGCGACTTGCCTCCTATTTATCGAGTCGTAAGTTTCTTTAAGATTTATTGTTTAGAGATGCAGATGAATGTTAAAGCTATTTTGTCTCAAAGTCCTCACGTCTGTTTGGTTCGAAAGCAGGGATAGTGTAATGCAGTTCGTGTCGCTGTCGACACTTGTCAAACTACGCGAGGCCCATTGCCAATATCTTTCGTTCAGCAACATATTTCGACGCTAATATAAAAATATCAATCATGCTACAATAGCCCCTAAATAAACCAAAAGTTTTCAAATGTCTTTGAAATATCAACTTTTAATTATTAAATACATCATAAAAATTAATTCCAGCTTATATTTATCTTTTTTTAGGTGTGACTAAATGTTAATAAATCCCTTTCTCGATGTTTAAAATTCTAAAAAATTGATAAATTTATTTATCTCTTAAAAATTGTAAGTTTTAAATTCGTAAAAATATTTTAAAAAAATGCACTTGATATTTAGAAATTGATATAACTTTAATTTAAAAATTGAATATAATTTATAATATTTTTCTAAAGCATAGCTTTCATAAGTAATACAATTTCATAAATAATACAATTTCATAGTAATACAATTTCATATTAATACAATTTCATAGTAATACAATACTGGCCACCGTAAATGCAACACCAAGAAAGACAAGATATAGTACAACAAAATTTATTTTATAGATAACATGTTGCAAAATATCAAATGATTAAATGTATAGAATTCTCTGAAGTGTGGTTCCTGCCAGAGTCAGTAGCCAGAGTAGCTACCATTGTTGGAGATCACCGCTGCCACACGCCTCGGCATTGATTCAAAGAAACTTTGGACGTGTTCTTGGGGTACAGCGGACAAAGTAGCTTCCACATGTTGCCAAAGTTGATCTGGTGTGGCAGCTGAGGGTGTAATCTGGGTCAATCATTGAGCAACCATGGACCACAAGTTTTTTATCGGGGAAAGATCCGGAGAGCGAGTCGGCGAGGGAAGCAATTCAATCTGGTGATTGACGAAGAACCTTTGGACAATGCATGCCACATATCCTGTTGAAATAAGTCTAAGGTCAAACCCTGAAGGTAAGGAAGGACAACTGGCTCCAACACCTCGGAGATGTAGCGCTGGCTGTTTACAGTACCCGCAATGCGTACTAGAGGAGTGCTTGAGTGATATCCAATACCGCCCTATACCATAATACCAGATGAAGGACCAGTGTGGCGGTGCATAACGCAGCTGTTCAGCATCCTCTCTTCACGGTGTGTCCAGACACGAATCCGACCATCGTGGTGTTGCGGGCGAATGACGCTGACTCGTCAGTAAAGACAACTTCATTCAATTCTGACTCCCACATTCTTCTTTCTCCTTCGCACCATTGGCGGCGGGCGTCTGTGGTTCTGCGTCAAAAGCGTAGACCAAGCAATGGACGTCTTGTGTGGACAGACCATTCTGCTTTATAAACGGCGTCGAATGGTACGCACGCAGACACTGAATGATGCGTTACAGACTCAATGTGCTGTACTATGGTTGCGTGATGTGACTGAGCGATCGCTACACTGCCATGCGCACAATTTGCCTGTCCATATGGCGGTGGTGCACTGAGATGGATGCGATCGACCGTCGGTCCGTCGTACCCTCCTGTATCCAATGGTCACATACCCGCGTACAGTTGTTTTGGTTCGTCCAACACGACTACCGATTTTCCTGAAAGATAATCCACAGTCTTGGTAGGCTTCTATCTTCCTCTGTCGAACTCGAAAGCTTGATCAAAAGCGATGCTGTTTCTACGAGAGACATAACTGATCGTTTGTTTTGAAAAAGCTCAAGAAAAAACACAGTGGCTGAACTTGAAATTGTCGATATCTCCAAGCCTTAAATAGCGCTTTGAGGTGGCGAAACAAATGTGCGTGATGTCTGCGCTGAAATTCTCATCATTTGCATATCTGACCTCCGCTAATGCATGTTGTAAATTTCATGTTATTTGCATTATTCTTTCAGGGTGTTGCATTTAAGGTGACCAGCAGTGTACATATTAAATGAAAATTAGTTTTAACCTTAAAAGATACAAAATTTTCAAATGAATAAGACATCTAGTCAAAGCCTTTGTAATAACACAATAAATGACTCTAGCATATTTTTTCCTGTTCAAGATATGTGTTTAGCAATTCAATTGACTTATGGAATACCAGTAGGAACGTTTTTATGTTTTTTAAATTTTTTAACGTAACACATTTTGTAGCTCTAAAATACTTTCTCAGATTAAGTGTAAATTAAGAAAATGTTAAAGGAGTATATTTTAGGGTTTTTGGAAAGAGCTTTCTCATGGCAGGTTTCATGGTTTTCGTTTCATTTGGGTGGTATATAGTGAAATGGTATGAACTGTGGTAGCACATCTTAGAATATGTTTGTATTCCAAGATGGTGGCGCACGGTATGGCAGAGGTTGGGTACCGAAACTGTTTCGAAATATTGTGATTTTAAAGGCCGGTTATAGTGATCCAAAAGCCATAGCACACACATGAATTGTCGAATCCCTAAAATTAGAAACTCTAAATAAAAATCACAATTTATTAAAATATCAATTAAAATTATAGATTTCTGCTGCTTACTTTAAAGTTATAAAAGATGCAATTCATATTGTAAAAAAAAAAATCAACTAAACATTCACAGACGCACATGCGCATACAAAATGCATGATCGTATTATTGCTACACCATGCGCCCATGTCTGAGAATGATGAAGGTAATCAAATAGAAAGATGCAACATTGTAACAAAGAAACATAATGAAAGCTTAGTAGAATAAGTGATACATTAGGATCATTGTGTATTATAATACAGGAAGCAACATGTTGATGATGTTTGAAAAGCTCCTAAATATCTGGAAGAGCTGATTGGTGGATGACCCCTTTCTTATACTTGTGCAGACAAATGTTATCTTCATAGACTATGATTAATCTATGACGAAAGAGTAAGGGCTATCGGCTGCAAGTCATCATCCACATTTTTTTTTTGGGGGGGGGAGGAGCTTTCATGGCATCAATAAGGACTAGCAATAACCGATTTTTTTCGATGGCTTCCTATACAGGGTATTACGTTGTCGTATGCTGAGAAGCTATAAAATTACACAACCAGTTTGGACGAGTTACCAAATAGTAGCATTCAAATAACTGCTCTCGTCCAATGTCATTGCTCAAAAAATGGACTCGTGGCTCATTGACCTCGAACGTTTGCTACATCGCCAAGCATATACTTCGAAACATACAGTATTGCAAAAGGTAGAGTCGTTGCTGATTGGAGAATGACATTTCTTTTGACTTTGTGATATACCAAGTAATGTTGTTGATCGATGTAAGAATATTTACTCTATGTTCGATAATTACAAAGGATTCGACTATCTGCAGTGCTGTTGGATTCTTCGGAGAAAATGAATAGCTCCTATCATTCCCATTATAAACAGTACCATGCGAGAGTCTGCAAATTTCCTTCCTTACCTCTCTTACTCAAGAAGACTTAAACAGCTATAACTTAATTCTTTATACAACTTGGTAAATTGCGTCAGCTCTGCGTTTTGTACCCTTTTTCTCGTTTTTCTAAATGGATTTACATTTTTACGTAAATGAAGTATGCATTTAAAAGAAAAAAAATATATGCGTTCTTCTGATTTCATAATTCTATGTTTTATGAATATTTACTTTCGCATTAATAACTCATAGTGAAGCATTTTCTTATATATACGTTCCTTTTCTCTATGCATTAATACGTTGTTATTTTTGTTCTTACATTTATTGTATACGTTTCGAAAAAAAGGAATAAACAAAAAACATCATAAAAAAATCTAACTTCTATGATATAAACATCTCTGGATTACCTACAAAGTACAAGTATTAATATCTGAGTATATTTTAAATAACTACATCCTGATCTTAATCTTAAACAGTTCAAAGTCTTCCTTTGAATGAATTTTATTCTTTAGGCAAAAATAGTTAGTTTAGTTATTATTGTATGTTAAAGAATAAAATGTGGGTCTGGAGAAATAAATATATAATCACCTAACAAAGTTGATTGTGAAATATATTTTAGAACGCTGATTTTTCCGAGAAAAATCTGTTTTGGACATTTTTGTTGACGTTAGTTGAAATGTTTCTCGTTTTAAAGAGTTATGTTAAAAAATGTATTACTAATTAAATCAGAAAAAAATTTCTATTTTTTTCACTAGAATAAAATTTAAGAGTTATCACTTAAAAATTATTTTGTCATATGCGACGTAGTAAAAACTCTAGGGTTAATATACTCTCAATGACGAAATAGTAAAAAAAAACCGTCTATATGTAGACATGCATTTTGACTGATTCATATGAAACATTTTTAATGCTGTAACACAGGAAATATTTTTATTAAAAAAACATTCTGCGTTTTATGGCTTAAAGAACCACATACCTTAAACATAGTTTACAAGAATAAACATATCAGTTTCCGGAATTATCTCATCTCTCTATGTCCTACACATCATTGTCGACACAGAAGTATATTATTGAAAATATATTTCTAAGTAAATGATGGAAAATGTTTACGAGGTCCATGTATTTTTCAAATTATGAAAAACATATTTTTTGTTTGATTCCCAATATGCTGTATGTATCAAATAATTACTTAAGAAATTGTATTTCTCAGAACTAATAAAATGAAAATTATTTGCTCTTCTCTCTATTATCCATATAATTTTTTTTTTAATTCAAGATAAATTGTTTTTATGCGAAATTTTGAGGAATAGTATCTGAAATTTTTTTCCTGAATTTATTTATATACTGCAGTAGAGAGAAATGAAAAGAAAAATTATATATATATATATATATATATATATATATATATAATATACTAGTATTTGAATGCACATAGACAAAATGGAATTTCTCCTGGAATTTCGTTCGAAAATAGATTTTACTTACTAACGAATTAAGAAGAGACACAATTGTTAAGTTCTGTTTTGCCATGTTTTTCAAGAGATCATTTGAATAATGCGTATGTTTATAATATACGATTCCAAAATGTAAGATGTGCACTACCGAATTCACTGATCTTTCAAAAGAATTAAAGAAAAACTGAACACTTATTATATTTCTCTTATCATGCTTACATTTTAAATTGTCTACTTTTAAAAATCAATATCAGAATCTATAGATTCGGTTTTGTCATATAAATGTTTCGTAAATATTATTTTATATATAATACGCATACATTACAGACAATGAATTTGCAATAATTAAAAATCGTTTTTATTTCTCTTTACATCAAATCTTCACATTATGAATTAAATATATATATACCGTAATATATATCCAGGATGCTTCTTTAAGACTCTAGGTAGAGTCCTTGTGTGCCGACAAGTGTAACACAAGGCTTACAAACGTAAGTCAATACTCAATCAATAGTGGTAGGAAGTTTCAAGTAAAAGGATATAGGTACAAATGGGAGTCAGAAGGGAAAAAAATGGATGCAAATACAATAAATACAGAATAAAATACAAGATTGATCACACGTGAATATATATATATTTATGTACAGTAAATGCTAGCAAACACATAAAATTTGCATTCTAAATAATGCAGGAAAAAATGCTATTGATGTATGCACAAAACGATGGGAAAGATGATTTGCTTTAAACCAAGGCAGAGTAAGGAGGAAGTCACACTGTATTGTTTTTTTGAAGGCAATTCATTAGTGTACATCGTTCAGAAGAGAACTTAGTACAAGCAAGTATATCAGATGCTTGCCATTCTGGACAGTGTCACTGGGGCAAGAACACTGGTCAGTAGGCAACAAACTGAAGCGTTTCAAATTGGCTTTAACACAAGGACCGCGGCAGTTTCGGTATACCTAAAACCGCGGGCTGGGTCACAAATTGACCCCAATTAATAAAATCCCGTATTATTATGTTAAAAGTAGGCTGTAATTATTTGGCAATGACATTTATTCATTTTTCATTTTAAGATAATCAGGCAACTTTTGTTTCCTACCAGTCGAGACTTCCTGCACAGCTCATGCGCATTTTGGGAAACTTCTTTTCATATATTTTGCACACTTTCTACTTATCTATATTTTACAGTCAGAACAAGTATCTACAGTTTCGTTTCTACACTGGAAATATTTGCAATGATCCTCTTTTCGCATCTGCACAGATTCTTCAGTAGTATCCGCTTTTGTCTGTGTATCTGATACTTTTTTTGTGGATATACGCACTACGCAACACTTTAATGAGTTGTTGAAGGTATTCTCTCCTCGTAAGGTTTTTACTAGTAACTTCTTAGTATAAAATCTATGAATTCTACCCTGCAAGATCAGGAATATTGTAGAATATATGAACTGGCCACTTCCTTGATCCTGCCTTCACAGAATATTTCCGAGCCATTTGGTTGGCAATGTCGACACCAAATTTTGTTGAGTTATAAAATGATATGGTTTCTGGAATCATTTTTGGGTGATTATTATCGATATCCACTGTGGGATGAAGAGAGCTCAATAATAAGACGTTTTCGCTGGTTTTTCCCTGATAAACTGTCAATGTTATATCATCATGCTTCAGTAACAAAGTATCGTATTACGGCATCTTTATGTTCTTCACAAATTCAAATACTTCTTTCCAATTTCGTTTCTTCGTTCCAGTTAAACTAGTGTTCTTCGTTTTTAACATTTAGGAAAGATTATGTGTAGCGAAAAAATTATATGTAGTGATATTTCTTGCTTTATTTTCAAAAGGTTCTATCAAACGCAAAACGTTGTATTTGGAGAGTGATAGGTTTACAGGATGATCCTAATCTTTACATAAATTTGGAAAACCATTGAGCACATATTTACTATTAACATCAGCGGCAAGCCAGAACTTGATACCAAATTTATCTGGTTTACTTGGCATATATTGCATGAAACGACATCTAGCTTTACATGAAAACAGTTGTTCCTCAATATTTATAAATGGTCCTGGTTTAGAGCACAAATTATCGAGTTTTCAATAAATTTCTTCCACACTTTAGAGAGAAATGAAACACAATTTATCTGTTTTAACGTATCATATTTTCACAGCTTATTATAGGTCACAAGAAAGTCACAAGAAATGTTTTTCAATTCCGTTAGTAACTTTTTGAGAAAATCGGAAACAAAATTGCTTTTGGGTCAAATTCACCCCATCCGCAGATGCAGTTCTAGTGTTACAGTTTCCATGCCCAGTAGGAAACTGGTTAAGTTTAAAATTAGGTTGAAAGTGCTTAGCCTTAAAACGGCTCTGAATAGAAGAAATAAATTCCTTGGGGAGACGAACATTATTTGATATTTGATACAATTTATTCCTTTCTGAAATAATTTTTTATTTAAAAACATTCTTATAATATGATTTCGGAATGCTCATAGGAATCAAATCATTTAATTTTGTCGCTTTTTTTCAATCAGTCAGCATGTTCATTGCCATAGATTCCCGTATGTCCTTGAACAAAAGAAAAGAAAACTTGTACACTTCTGCTTCGAAGAAAATTGAGATTAATTTGTGTTTTAATAATTAGTTTATTTGGGGAATTAATATTATATTTAGAGCATTCAGTGATGAAAGAGAATCGCTGCAAATTAAGAAATTCGATGAAAGGTTTTCGTTATTGTAGATCCAAGAAACTGCTTGAGCTATACAAAGTAATTCAGCCTGAAACAGACTAGATTCTTCTCTTATTGTAATGTCGTGAGTTTCAATTGCAATAAAATCTTGGAAGATAACAAATGAAAGGCCAACTTTACTGTTGATTTTGTTACAATCTAAATCCGGCATATAACGCGCACTTTCAACACCAAAATTAAGCTCAAAATTTAAGGGTGCGCGTTATACGCCGAGTATAAAAATGAGTGCCTTAAATATGAAAAAAAGAGGAACATAAATATCGAAATATTGTCTCTTTCAAAGAAATGACATTTCTTATGAACTTAAAAGGTTTGTAGTTCTAGAAAAATATTAATTTTTTCTAAAGCTTAGAATAATACCTCAGATAAATAAATTCAAAACATAAGAGCATTGCGCATGCACATTTTATATTTCTTCGTAAAAAAAGAGGTGTATATACCTAAAAATTAAAAATTGCAGCTTGAAAGCATAGGTGCGCTTTATACGGAGGTGCGTGTTATACGTCTGATTTTACGGTATATCTTCATAACAAAAACTGAATCTAGATATTATTTCATTTTTTTAGCACATCTATATATAAAGCATCCTGTCGCTCAGCGCACTAAGCGCCTGCCACTTTCGTTTATTTTGAAGCAGCACAGGGCAGTGGGGTCAATGCAGAGGGGATGACAGCTTTGCAAACCATCGATTTGATCGTAAATTTTCATTCTTTTCCCCTGCTCGACATTACGTCCTGGCACATCAATCACTCACTCCACCTCCCCGGGCAGCCATTTTTGAGCCATTATCCTCCTTCCCAACAACCAACCAGAAGACTCTCTCTTCACCGAACTCCCTTTCTCCAAAACAATCAGAAGTCAAGTTCCAAGCCTAAAAGGCCCGCTCACTGGCCCGAAACCGCCGCTCGTCCAATAGCCATGAAAAACGTCTCTAGCATGAAAATTCAACAAAAGCCATTTCATCTAGCACTGGGTTCATCTTCCCTGAAACCCCGCAGAAACTTCCGTGCATTCCGTAGATTAACGAAAGAGAGGCCATTAACGAAAAGACTAGCTGGTGACTCCTCACTGCGATGTTACTTATTGTTCCACCCGGTTGCGCACCAAAGGGCCACCATGTTGGATTTACTATGTTTCAGGAAGAATAAAGAACTGTTATTTAATAATGGTGTCTTCCTGTGTTTAACGGGAGGCCTGGGCCTGACATATATATATATATATATGTGTGTGTGTGTGTGTGTGTGTGGCGCGCGATGCGTGCTGGAATTTTGAAAGATGTAGTGATTAGAAATTTATTCATATTGCCAATTGTTTTATTACACCCGTAAATCCAGCTGTAGCAATCAACGCATTTTATTTGAAGACAAATTTCCATGAAATCGACTCAGTAATCGTGAAGTGGACTTCAAAATAATCGACTGCTGTACAAGAGGATATCTTGCTCTAAATTACTTAAAAATGAAAAATATTCTCATTTGGATCTTTGGGGCACGGTAAAATCAGATTGTAGATATTGCACGTAACTTAGTGTTTCTCTCAAACTTTTCAATACTAGCGCCCCCTTTTCAATCATAATTACCTTATAGAGTCACCTTCCTTCCTAGGCTGAAGAAATTCCTATTATGTTAATTGTAGGAGAGATTACACTAGCTTTCTTAATCCTTCTTATTATTAATGGCGATGAGCGTATCCTTCTTTCAGAGCTGTAGGACGACTAACATTTATTCCAAACAATTCCGCACTAAGTTATCTCTAGGCTTGCCGTGATCTCTCACCAAACTTTCTATCCTTTTAAAGTATATCTCATTTGCATATTCGATCCGTTTCTCTTCTTGGTATTGGGTTGGAAAAGTTTTGCCATTAATCGTGGCCGTCAAAGAACTTAGGAGTTATGTTAGAAGAAGAACGCGAGAGACGTCACAACTTTAGTAATTTCTATAAATTATATGAAATGAATTACTTGATTTATAGCATATCACTTAGAAATTTGGTGATATTTCAGTAATAAAGTATCAAACCCTTTTTTCAACTGTTGAACAAACCTAACATTTCTATTTACTTGTATTTTTTCAAGGCTAACAATTGCAAATATATCTGGATTTTTCATTTACAATACAAATAATCGTGCCCAGATTAATCTAAAACTACAAGACAAAGAGTATATGGTTATCAACTTCTTGGCTGCATCAACATTTTAAAGCAAATTTGCAGAAACAAAAATCAAATAAAAATTTATTTCACTTAATTCTTTCTTATTACAAAAAATCACCCCCAACAATTGAAGTTGTCAAAGTAGTATAATAACATTAAAGTGTTAGAAAATGCATTCGAATGAAGATTTTGAACTTCAAGAAATATGAAAATAAATTTCACTACCTATTTCTCCTTTGTCCGTTTATATTGAAATTATTGGAGATAATGATTTTTAATTAATCCAAATTTAGTGCGATTTTGTGTTGAAATTATATATATTATATATATATATAAATAGAAAGAGAGAGAGAGAGAGTGACAACGACCAGATTGAATTAAGTATGCAATTATTTAGGGGATTTATCTACAAGGGAGGGCTAAAATTTAGTAAAAAGTTATCGGGTGGTTGGATTCCACCAGGCATCTCGTCGCTGCGCCTTCGTTCCCTTCGTCTCGTCCTGTCTGCGTCGTCTCTCTCTCTGTCTTTCTGCGCAATCGTCCTATTCGTCTGTCGTCCCTTTATCCTCGAACGACCTTGTCCGCTAGGTGGCAATCTCTTGGCCTTACGTCATTAAGGGAATATACGAAGGAAATGAGATAACGTGCATATCCATTCCTATATATATATTTATGTATATATCTTAATTATTATCCCCAATATTTAAAATTAGTAAAAACTAATTTTAATAATGAGTCAGCTAACTTTTTGGACCTTCAATTAAAGGTTAAGAATAATTTTACATATAATATTTTGACAAAAGAGACTCATTTGTTTTTAACATTATAAAAATGCCTTTTTGGGGTAGTAACCAACGCCTATCAATATTTAGAAATATTATCTTAAAATTTATAAAAAGAAAGAATGATTTAGTTACTGATAACATTTTAAAACAAAGTAATTTTGTTATTTTTTGCAAAACTTGTTTAGAATACAATTATCCAAGTAAATTTATTTATAAATATATTAATATTTCTAATTAAATATATATTATCTTAATTCATTATTTTATTTAAAATTCTTTTTATTTAGTTTACTTTAAAAAACAAAAAAAACTTTAAGCGCTTATTTTAACTGCAATATATCGATTAGTATATAATCATCCAAGTTTATTTACTTTGTAATATATTTCTATTTGATTTTATCTATTCTTAACTTTGTTCATTATCGTTTTTAAAACTTCCTTTAATTTTTAATTTTTTAAAAAAAAATCTTAGTGGTTTGTTTAATTGCAAAATAAATATCCAGGTGGCGCCACTATTTTTCCTTCACGAATAGTCGTTCCAAATGATTTACGTCATTTCGCGTTCGGAACTTATTGTGGATGGTATAATTTTCGATTTCCAGTAATTATTTTACACCTAAGATTTTATTATTATTATTATTATTCCTCTCCTTGAGACATTCATTATTGTTTTCTTTTCTTAGCTTCATTTTAATATATTATCAGGTTTTTCTTCCACGTGTTGTATTAGGCTTAACTTTTCAAATTGTTTTTTTTTCTTTTCTATTATGTCGAAAGTTTCTGCTGTACGGGGAAGGTTGGATCCATAAAGCATTGCTATCCCTAATTCACTGGCTTAATTCAGTTTAATGCTTCTAGAAATCATAATAAGTTCCAGTTTTGTCCAAAGAATTTTGTATCTACATTGTTGTGTCTGGTGAATTCCAATTTCTTCCTGCTTTAGCGCTGTAGGTTCTAGTACTTCTTAACTTTTATTTTATATTACTATGTATTTTCAGATATTAATTTTGGCTGCGTTGCGCCAATTAATGCTAGAATATTTTGATATTATATGTTGGTATGTTATTTTCTGGCAAAATGTTTATAACTATTGTTATAATAACTACTGTTACAAAAATGGTTATTTTTTCTGTACTTTCTCTACATTAAGTTAATTTTTAATTTTCCTTATTCTTATGTGTATTTTGTTTCATACTTTTTATTTAAATGTTTTTGGTTTATTAATTTTTGTATACATTTTTATACTATCCCAGAATTTATATTTTTTAACATTATATTTTTATATTACTTTGTTTTATTCTAGACGTCCACTGTATGTTAATTTTCATTATTCATTAATGATTTTTTACATTGTCATTATTTTTATGTTGACTACATTCTTTCATTTTAGATTTATTTTGATAAATTTATTTTTCATGTTTGATTTTTTTTTTGATAATTTTCTTTTGCTTAATGTCTTTTGTATTTATTCATTGTGTATATTTACATATATTTCTGTGGACTATTTGTATCTCAAATACTTGTTATTCCAGTAATTTTGTTGTTTTTATGTCATTCTAATTATGTTTTACACATTACTTATTCTCAAATAATTATGATTGTAGTTAAAAATATTTTTAGTGTGACTGGCAACTAGATAAGCCTTTTTGCAGATCTTTGCTCGGTGATACATTATTATGGTATGTGCATTATCGATAGAAAGTTACCATATTTTGTGTGTTAGATATTCTTTGAATATTAGTGCTTGTACTGCATAGACTTCCTGATTTAGATGCCCTTTCTTTTACTTAGGAAATCTTTATAATTTTGATAAACTGTATCAGTTCTATTGGCTATCATTGCATTATTTTTTGTTCCATTTCATTTTGTGAATTTTGATAACAGTTATTTCGTTTTGAGTATTTCGATTTGAGATATATTGAATTTTGTATAAGGTCTTACAATGAATCATGGGCAAGATTGGTGGTTCAAATTCTTTTCTCAGTAGTTAATACTAGTGTAGAAATGGCAAACCCCTATAGGACTAGAACTTTCTGGAAAACAAATTTTATTAGGCATAACAATTTATATAATTATAATTATGATACCAATAACTCTCAGAATAAACATAATCCTGGTTATATTTCTAATAGATTAAACTCTCATAATCTTATTAATTTCCACAATTAAAATGATTATACTGTTACTAGGCAATATCAACACCACAAAACTTTTTTCGTTATAATAAATGTAATAATAATAGATGTAAAACATGTCCAATGTTAAATAAAGAGCAATATGATAATACATCCAAATTTTTCTTATGTAAAACCTTCAATTGCATTTATATCTTGAATTGTAAATTATGTAATTTTAAATATCTTGGCCAAACAAGTAATAATATCACTATTCGTATTAATCTACATAGATCAAATACCAAAAAAATTACAAGCATAATAACAATATTAATAAAATTGAACTTAGGTACTTTCACTTACATGGCTTTGATAATATCGATATTTCTATTCTCAGAATAGTACCACATGTTCAAAAAAGATTGTGGTGAGAAAACCACTTTCAGTGCGCCCATGTCTGAGAATGATGGAGTTAATCAAACAGAAAGATGTAACATTGCAAATAAACATTATGATAGCCTTAGTAGAATAAGTGATACATTAGGATCATTGTGTATTATAATACAGGAAGCAACATGTTGATGATGTTGGAAAAGCTCCTAAATATCTGGAAGAGCTGATTGGTGGATGACCCTTTTCTTATACTTGTGCAGACAAATGTTATCTTCATAGACTATGATTATTCGATGACGGCTGCAAGTCATCATCCACATTTTTTGGGGGGAGGGGGAGCTTTCATAGCGTCAATAAGGGCTAGCAATAACCGATTTTTTTTTCGATGGCTTCCTATGCAGGTTATTAAGCTGTCGTATGCTGAGAAGCTATAAAATTACAACCAGTTTGGACGAGTTACCAAATAGTAGTGATCAAATAGCTGCGCTCGTCAAGTGTCATTGATCAAAAAATAGACACGTGGCTTATTGACCTCGACCGTTTGCTACTTCGCCAAGCATATACTTCGAAATATACAGCATTGCAAAAGGTAGAGTCGTTGCTGATTGGAGAATTACATTCCTTTTGGCCTTGTGATATACCAAGTAATGTTGTTGATCGATGTAAGAATATTTACTATTTCTTCGACAATTACAAAGGATTCGACTATTTACAGTGCTGTTGGATTCCTCGGACAAAACGAATAGCTCCTATGATTTCCATTATAAACAGTGCCATGCGAGAGTGTCTGCCAATTTCCTTCCTTACATCTTACTCAAGAGGACATAAACAGCTATCCCTTTTAATCCTTTATACAACTTGGTAAATTGCGTCAACTCTGCGTTTTGTACCTTTTTTCTCGTTGTTCTAAATGGATTTACATTTTTACATAAATGAAGTATGCATTTAAAAGGAAAAACATATATATGCGCTCTTCTGATTTCATAATTCTATGTTTTATGAATATTTACTTTCGCATTCCATAGAGAAGTATTTTATTATACACTGGTGTGCAAAACTAAAGCAACAATGTAAAAATTTAGCAGATAGCCATGAAATTGCAGAAAAGGAGGTCTGGAGATCGCAGAGGGAAACACGTAAGTCAGTAGAAACGTCATGCGTATGCAAAATATCAGGTACAAAAACGTCAGAAGCGATGTGAGCGTACGCAAAACGCGTGATGCTCTAGCGCGCTGCTCAACAGTAGAATGAAATGAAGGACGGAGACAAGATTCACCATATTCTGCAAGTGCCAGGTGAGTCAGTTCGTGAAATACGGCTAGAAGAAATCACCTGGACGACTTCTACACGTGGGAAGAATGATTGGAAAGCTGGAGGAAGGGCGTACTACAACCGTGCGCAGCTGCAGTCTGAATCAACAAAAGTGTCGTTTCGCGCGCTTTGGCAAGCGTTCCAAACCACATAAGGGGTACAGCTGTTAGAAAGGTTGGTGGCCGCCCGAGGACGACACAACTGCAGGGGATGACCGATATATCATCCTGCAGGCGAAAAGTTCGATTGTGCAGTCAGCAAGCGCCATTGTTCAGAAACTCTGTACAGCAACAGGTCGACAAGGTAAGTGCTCTACTCTGGCCAGACGCTCACAGCGGGCCTACACCCGCCGTCCTGAACGCTGCCTCCCGTTGAAAGATGGCCAACGAAGCCACCGTTTGCCAGTGTGGGCCAGAGAGCACAAAAAACTGGACAACTGATCAATGGAGTCGCAGTCCTCTTTACGGATGAGAGTCGGTTCAGTACCAGAGGCGATTCGAACGCGTTTTGATTTGGAGAGAGAGATCGGGACCCGGTTTATCCCAGTAACATCAAGGAAAGACATCGTTACGGTGGTCCCGGAGTTCTGTCTGGGTTGGCATTATGCTGAACGGCGGAACTGAGCTTCACATTTTCGACAGAGGGTCTGTAATCGGGGATCGCCATTGTAAGGAGGTACTTCTTCCCATGTGCATCTTTTTTTCCCGAGGTGCCATTGGCCCAGACTTCATTTCTTTATGGATGACAATGCACGGTCACATCGCACTTTTAAGTTGTTGAGGAGCTGCTGGAAAGTGAAGATATCACTCGAATGGATTGGCCAGCGTGCTCCCAGATTAAATCCCATCGAACATGTGTGATGCTTTGGGGAGACGTATTGCTTACATCATCTGGAGGCCAAACCAACAACTCAAACAGATGTTGATTGAGGAATGGGCACTCCTACCAAAAAAAATGTTGCACCAACTGGTTCTGAGTATGCGGAGACGGTGCAAAGCAACCATTGTAGTAGGGGCATATACCATATTATGAACATCTGCTTGTTGTTCCTCCTGTTGATAGACAATCATGAGTCATGATACTATGCGTTCAATAAAGTTTGTTTTTTGTCGATTCCATACCGTATGCGTTGTATTCCTTTTCAGCCGATGCTTTCGTCATCCTTACGTACACATGTAATAATTTCCTCATTTCAGAATTTCATGTCTCTCAGATGATTTTTCGTGAAGTTATTGTAATAAACCCACCTGTTGCTTAAGTTTTGCATACCAGTGTATATACCTTCCTATTCTCTATGCATTAATACAGTGTTTCTCAAACTGTGGGGCACGCCCCCTTGGGGGGCGTGACAACTCTACAAGGGAGGCGCGACCATACTGAAAAGTCGAGAACAAAAGATTATTTAAAAAATTATTATATTGCTTAAAGTAAACAAACAAAATACATTCTGACATAGTAAAAAATAAAATACACATTTACACTGATATATTACGCTTATTAATATATCAGTACTACACAATACATTTTATAATTAATTTAACAATTCTAAGTTAAAAACAAGTTTATTAATTACCAGTGACCCCATGGGTTTGTCATATATATAATTTATAACAAAAATTAACACTTGTCTTGATAATTTTTTTACAGTTTATAATTAAACCTTGACTGCCGATCATAAAATTCATGATTCACTTCCAAATGCCAACCGTTTTCCACGTAGGCACGCGTATGTGATGTATTGGGGAGGGGGAGGAATAAAGGAGCAAAAATAATCTGGAATAAGTAAATCCTTCGCAAACATTGCCAAGGTCCTTTTATTGCATTCCAAAGTCGGAATAATTTTACGGATAGCAATGCACAGAAAAAATCGTACTTCGGAAAGACGTATATATACGTCTAGGGAAATAAAGGCTTTGGCTTAGCGAGACGTTTAAATACACGGGAGGTGCTTAAGAGATTAAAGTCGTGTCGTAGTTTTAGTGTCAAAGTATATTATTATTGAATTCAGTACATTGTTATTGTATGGTGGGGGGGGCGCGATGAAAGTAATGACTGAATATTGGGTCGTGAGAATTATAACTTTAAGAAGCACTGCGTTAATATGTTGTTATTTTTGTTCTTACGTTTACTGTATACGTTTAGATAAAAAATAAATAAGCAAAAAAACATCATGATATAAACATCTCTGGATAATATACAAAGTACAAGTGATAATATCTGAGTATAATTAAAATAACTATATACATCCTGCCTGATCTTAATCCTAAACAGTTCAAAGTATTCCTTTGAATGAATTTTATTCTTTAAGCAAAAATAGTTTAGTTTTTATTGTATGTTAAAGAACAAAATGTGGGTCTGAAGAAATACATATATAATCACCTAAAAAAGTTAAATTGTGAAATATATTTTAGAAAGTTGATTTTTCTGAGAAAACTGTTTTGGACATTTTTGTTGACGTTATTTGAAAAGTTTCTTGTTTTAAAGAGTTATATATGTTAAAAAATGTATTACTAATTAAATCAGAGAAAATTTCTATTTTTTCCACTATGATGAAATTTAAGAGTTATCACTTAAAAATTATTTTGTTCCATACAACGTAGTAAAAACTCTAGGGTTCATATACTCTCTAAGACGAAATAGCAAAAACGTCTATAGGTAGACATGCATTTTTACTGATTCATATGAAACATTTTACGCTATATAACATTGGTGTAGAAATATTTTTATTAAAAAAACATGCTGCGTTTTATGGCTGAAAGAACCACATATCTTAAACATAGTTTACAAGAGCAAACGTATCAGAATTTCAGGAATATTCTCATCTCTCTATGTCCTAAACATCATTGTCGACATAGAAGTATATTATTGTGAATATATTTTAAACTAAATGGTGGAATGTTTTTCAAATTAATGAAAAACATATTTTTTGTTTGATTCCCCTAATATTCTGTATGTATTGAACAATTACTTAAAAAATTGTATTTCTTAGAACTAATAAAATGAAAAGTATTTTCTCTTCTATTATCCATATAATTTTATTTTTAATTCAAAATAAATTTTTTATGCTAAATTTTGAGGAATAGTATCTGAAATGTTTTCTCTGAATTGATTTATATCCTGCAGCAGATAGAAATGAAAAAAAATAATATACTAGTATTTTTGAATGTACATAGACAAAATGGAATTTCTTCTGGGATTTCGTTCTAAAATAGATTTTACTTACTAACGAATTAAGAAGAGACACAATTGTTAAGTTCTGTTGTGCCATGCTTTTCAAGAGATAATTTGAATAATGCGTATATTTATAATATACGAATCCAAAATGTAAGATGTGCACTACCGAATTCACAGTTCTTTCAAAAGAATTAAAGAAAAACTGAACACTTATTACGTTTCTTTTATCATGTTTACATTTTAGATTGTCTATATTTAAAACTCAATATGAGAATCTCTAGATTCGGTTTCGTTATAAATGTTTTTCGTAAATATTATTTTATATATAATGCCAATACATTACTAACAATGACTTTGCAATAATAAAAAATCGTTTTGATTCTCCTTACATCAAGTCTTTACATAATGAATTAAATATATATATACCGCAATATGCAGCATATTTTTTACGACTCTAGGTAGACTCCTAGTGTGCCGACAAATATAACACAAGGCTTATAATCGTAAGTCAATACTCAATGAATAGTGGTAGGGAGTTTCAAGTAAAAGGATATAGGCAAAAATGGGAATCAAAAGGGAAAAAAATGATGCAAATACAATAAATACAAGATGGCTCACACGTGAATATATATATATATTCACGCACAGTAAATGCTAATAAACATATAAAATTTGAATTCTAAATAATACAAGAAAAAATGCAATTAATGTATGCAAAAAGCTATGTCAAAGATGATTTGCTTTGAACAAAGGCAGAGTAAGGAGGAAGTCACGGTATATTGTTCTTTTGAAGGTAATTCATGAGTGTACGTCTTTCAGAAGAGAATTTAGTACAAGCAAGTATATCAGATGCTTGACATTCTGGACAGTGTCACTGGGGAAAGAACACTTGTCAGTAGGCAACAAATTGAACTGTTTCTAATAGGCTTTAACACTAGACCCGCGGCAGTTTCGGTATACCTAAAACCGCTGGCTGGGTCAAATTGATCCCAATTAATAAAATCCCGTGTTATTATGCTAAATGTAGGCTGTAATTATTTGGCACATGGTATTTATTCATTTTTGACATTAAATTGTTATAATAAGTGATAAAAAATAAGATATTACAATATGGAATATTGTATATAGGTAATAAGATAATCAGGCAACTTTAGTTTCTTTTTAGTTTCTTACCAGTCGAGACTTCCTACACAGCCTATGCACATTTTGGGAAACTTCTTTTCAGATTCTTCAGTAGTATCCGCTATTGTCTGTGGATCTGACTTGTACTTTCTTTTAAGGATATACGCACTAAGCAACACTTTAATGAGTTGCTGAAGATATTATCTCCTCGTAAGTTTTTTACCAGTAACTTCTTTGTATAAAATCTATGAATTATTCCCTGCAAGATCAAGAATATTGTTGAATACATGAAGAGGCCACTTCCTTGATCCGGCCATTCACAGAATATTTCCGAACCATTTGGTTGGCAATGTCGACACCAAATTTTGTTGAGTCATAAAATTATATTCTTTCTGAAATCATTTTTGGGTGATTATTATCGATATCAACTGTAGAATGAAGGCAGCTCAATAATAAGACGTTTTTTCTGGTTTTTCCCTGATAAACTGTCAATGTTATATCATCATGCTTCAGTAACAATGTATCGTATAACGGCATCTTTGCTTTCTTCACAAATTCAAATACTTCTTTCCAATTTCGTTTCATCGTTCCAGTTAAACTAGTATTCTTCGTTTTTAACATTTAGGAAAGATTTAGTGTAATGAAAAAATTATCTGTAGTGATATTCCTTGCTTTATTTTCAAAAGGTTCTATCAAACGCAAAACGACGTGTTCGGAGAGAGATAGGTTTACAGGATGTTCCTAATCTTTACATAAATATGGAAAACCATTGAGCACATATTTACTATCAACATCAGTGACAAGCTAGAACTTGATACCAAAGTTATCTGGTTTAATTGGCATATATTGCATGAAACGACATCTAGCCTTAGACGGAAACATTTGTTCACCAATATTTATATATGGTCCTGGTTTAGAAAAAATTATCGAATTTTCAATAAATTTCTTCCAAACTTCAGAAATGAAACAAAATTTATCTGTTTGAAGGCGTTCCAATCATGCAGTTCTTTTTTAATTGAATTGCAAAAATTTCATAAGTTTTCTGAATCTATCTCTTGCCATAGTGTCGCGGAAACAAGGTGGACCCCAAACAACAGACCACAGACTATCCAGCTCTAGATTATTTGCACTGTATATACCTCGATCATATAAAATTGATATAAAAGCATCTAGTTCGTCTTAAGTTGTTAACCATTCATTTTCCTCCAGTTGCCGGTGAGCTTATTCCTCTGCACAGTTTTTGATACGACGAAGCATAGGCTTATCTATAACTAATTGCATAGCCATTTTCAATACTTCGCTTTGCATAACTGGTTGGGTCACTCTTTTCTTTGAAAACATTATGATGAGCAATTCTTCAAAGCGTCCAACTTCCAAAGGTGATGCTTTCCCAACGCGTTCCATCATTTCTAACAAAAGTTCCAGAGTTCATTTCATCTGAATTTGAATCTGATAACTTTTTACGTTTATTTACACATTTTTTTTTCTGGAAGTGGTTTTTTTACTTGTACATTGTACAGGGAAATTAGATATGGTATCTTAGAGGACTGAAAAAGCTTTTCCCATTCCAGGAATCGTTGAATTGCAAATTTAGTACTTAGGATATTAAGGGGGCAAAATGACCCATTTCGTGGTTTTAGGTATAAGTATTAAAGCAAAAAATCGCGCGGTAAGTATTTTAACGCATCATATTTTCACTGGTTATTATTGGTATAAAAATAGGAAAAGTGAAGAATTCTTTTTTTCCAATTCCGTTAGTAACTTTTTGAGAAAATCGGAAACAAAATTGTGTGTGCTTTGGGGCCGAATTGAGAAATGAAACACAATTTATCTGTTTTAACGTATCATATTTTCACAGCTTATTATAGGTATAAAAATAGGAAAAGTCACAAGAAATGTTTTTCAATTCCGTTAGTAACTTTTTGAGAAAATCGGAAACAAAATTGCTTTTGGGTCAAATTCACCCCATCCGCAGATGCAGTTCTAGTGTTACAGTTTCCATGCCCAGTAGGAAACTGGTTAAGTTTAAAATTAGGTTGAAAGTGCGTAGCCTTAAAACGGCTCTGAATAGAAGAAATAAATTCCTTGGGGAGACGCGCATTATTTGATATTTGATACAATTTATTCCTTTCTGAAATAATTTTTTATTTAAAAACATTGTTATAATATGATTTCGGAATGCTCATAGGAATCAAATCATTTAATTTTGTCGCTTTTTTTCAATCAGTCAGCATGTTCATTGCCATAGATTCCCGTATGTCCTTGAACAAAAGAAAAGAAAACTTGTACACTTCTGCTTCGAAGAAAATTGAGATTAATTTGTGTTTTAATAATTAGTTTATTTGGGGAATTAATATTATATTTAGAGCATTCAGTGATGAAAGAGAATCGCTGCAAATTAAGAAATTCGATGAAAGGTTTTCGTTATTGTAGATCCAAAGAACTGCTTGAGCTTTGCAAAGTAATTCAGCCTGAAACACACTAGATTCGCATCTTATTCTAATGTCGCGAGTTTCAATTTCAATAAAATCGTGGAAGATAACAAATGCAAGACCAACCTTACTGTTGATTTTGCTACAATCTAAATCCGGCATATAACGCGCACTTTTAACACCAAAATTAAGCTCAAAATTTAAGTGTGCGCGTTATACACCGGGTATAAAATGAGCGCCTTAAATATGGAAAAAAAGATGAACATAAATATCGAAATATTGTTTCTTTCAAAGAAATGACATTTCTTATGAACTTAAAGGGTTGTAGTTCTAGAAATATACTATTTTTTTCTAAAGCTTAGAATAATACCTCAGATAAATAAATTCAAAACATAAGAGCATTGCGCACGTACATTTCATATTTCTTCGTAGTTCATTTCTTTACAGTATATCTTCATAACAAAAACTGAATGTAGATATTATTTCACACTCACGTTCTGGTCTTAATGTATTTGAAAAACTAAAATTTTGCTTTATACCTTTTATACTGGTTGTTTTTAGAAATTCGTTGTCACATTTTTTATGAAGCACTTGCTAATAGTGTAATTGATTGCGAGATTGATAAGCATCGCACTTTCAAACACGGAAACTGTTGGTTACAGACTGCGTAATTTTAAGAATCTTGGTGTCAAACGTTGAAACGACATTTGAGATAGTACCTCACCCTCTAAACTTCCATAGGGCTTCAGTGTGAGACCTGATTTGAACCTCTATAGCAGGGAGGGTGAACCTTTATAGATCAATGTGCCATTTTTTCTAAAGAAATGTTTAATGAAGTATAGAGGTGCCTTCAAATAATTTTTGTGTTGTTGTTGCCTATGCCACCTGATCTACTGTAACATCAGATCAAGAAAAGTAATTTTTACTTGAGATTATTGCAAAAAAAATAAAACGAAATATTAACAACATAAAATTTTTTATTTCCTACGAAAAAATACTTTTTTTACTGTTCAGTTGTAAATGTTTTAGTTATACGTGTAATTCATTTTAAAGTAAACATTAGTGTGATTTCTGTTGTTGCAGATTGGATGGTAAATAACTTATATTATTAACTTATTTTGCTGTGGTTCACTTTTTTTACAAATAGATTTGTGATTTGTTTCAAAATGCCATTTTACAGACGATGTACTGCATACCACTATTGCAGAACAAAAAAGACACACAGTTTTGTCGCTTTTACTAATAATAATGCAATATTTCTAGAGTCACCAAATTTGAAATTGTCTGCTACGCTTACCATCAGGCCCTTTTTGTTATTTTGCTGAACTGGCCATGATAAATATCAATTAAAAATCATATATATATAACACAAATCAACTTTAAAATACAATTATGTCAATGAAGACGTACACAAACTTCGCATCATAATCAATTGTGGTCAACGACTTAACTAAGGCAAGACAATAACAAACGAGTGTGCCTTTCATCACCCCTCGACCGATCACTTGCGTTTGTTCGTAATCATAGTGAAGTTCGTTATTTTGAAAAGAAGTGCAAGCCATTTTGATTGCTGCCATCCCCAAAATATTCAGTCACGTGCCATCAATGTCACGGGGCCACTGTTTCGTCATCCCTGCTCTATAGAATTAAGATACATCAGTACATCTATGTAGCGAATTTTTAATGATACCAGAATTCGAGCACGTGACCCGAAGCAAATGATTTCTTGTCTCATGTTAACTCAGTTACATTGACCATTGTTAATATTGCAATAAATATTGAGATTGTTCTCATAACAGGTTCAATGGACTATTATACAATATAGACTAAATGCAATGGACAGGCTTAATACAATATTCATAATAAATTCACAAACACTGAGTTTTAACGAATAAAGAACACGTTATAAATGCAATTTAAAATGTTTTAGTGCAAAAAACGTTTTTTTTTTTTTTACAATTCTTAAAATGTTTTGAAGATATAAAGTGATTTAACTATCAATACATAACACACAAGTATCCAAATATTTATTTTCCAAAGCTCCATTTTTTGTCAAGACTTTTAATGGTATTCTGTAATATTCAGAAAAGCAATAAAGCTTCGTTTCTCCTGTGTATGGATGCACATTTTATTGAACTGATTTCCACACACACACATACCTAGTCTTTTCTTTCACTATCAATTGGTAAAAATCAATTTTTTTAAAAACCAAATCTCAAAAACTTCTGAAGGATAGCAATACCACACATAGATTTATTCTGATTTTTTTTTCAGTACATATTTTTGCCTTTGAAAATGTATAATTGAGGTTCCCTACAGATTATTCAAAAATTTCTATTGCCTAACCTTCCAAAAGTTAAGAAGACCTGGTACACTTTGAACAATTTCTTTTACTTATGTATTTAAAAATTATAGCTTAGCATTTCATAAAATGTTTCTATTCAAGAAAATTAAACGAGGGGACATTTTTTACATATTAGTCACACAATTTTAAAAATTTAAATTTTCGGAAGAAAGTTTGGAGAATTTTAAAATTTTACTCCATTTATAATTATTAATTTTTTAACTGATTTTTTGTAATATTTTTAAGGATGTTCTAAACAACATTAGGGATCTATTTTACAATAACCTAATTAGTGTTGGAGAAAAAAAAATAAATGTTGATATGTGTGCTAAAATTCAACAAAAAGCCTATTATCTCCTACAATTAAAATTTTTTTAAAAAAGGGTTATTCAATTTACACAGATTGGATTCATATAATTTTGTTACATGCTTTATATATAACACACAAGAAAAAAATGGAAGTGATCCGTAAATAATTGTGGAAGGAGTAGCATTTTGAATGCACTAATTTATCTAAAATTAGAAACTGAGAAAAATCATTTTTAAGTTTATAATTCTGAAAAAAAAATAATTATAATAAGCTTAAATAAACTTAAAATACCCCTTTAAGACATTTGTTGTATATTTTTGTTTAAAGTATAATCGCATTTTCGTATTTTTCAACACACACATTTTTATAAATAATCAATTTTTGAGAGAATTAATTGCGCAAGAAAATTCAAGAAATATGTTAAAAAAATTTTTGTACTGTCATGGCAGAGTTTTTTTTTGCATATAATATGGAAATATTATATTTGTGTTAAAAACATATGATACATAAAAACTGAAATTAGGAAATTATTAGTATAAAATACCTTAATTCAAAAAAAATTTACATGCACACATTTCACAAAGAAAAAAAATTACATTATTGTAACGCCTCGGCAATTTCCTGCTTTATATATTGCACGTTTTTTTCTAGTTATTATTTCTCTTTTTAAAATAGGTTTTTTTTTCTCAAAACTTTTTTTAGCGTATCTTTCTAAAAAGGGGGAGTGGTCGAAATGTCTAATTTGTTAATTTACTTTTATCAAATGAAGTTTTGTCCAACTTCTAACACTTTCCGAAAAGTAATATATTATTCGAAAGATAATAATGCAAAGAATAAGATTAAGTAGAAGACTAAAAAAAACAGTTCAGTCATTTTTGAGGCACCAAATCATCTTAATAAATGATATCACCGTTATTTTTTAATGTGATAATATTTGTTAAATTTCAATAAAACTACCACGCATGCAAGTTTCAGTCCTATACTCGTTTCTCGCTTAATTTTTCCTTCATTCATTAGTCACAAACAGTAAAAAATTAGACTATAATGTCAGATTCAATTCCATCAAACATTAGTAACGAACTCCTCTAACAATTTCATTTCTTTCATGTTTATAAAAAAATTAGATACAATTCGAAAAAAAGTAATTTTCTTTAGAATATGTAATGATATATTTAGTTTATTAGAATGAATCCGTTTGTGAACACTCAGCAAAAACAACATCAGGCACATGTCAAACTGATATGATATTGTGGTCCACATGATCTATTTTAGATTAAGTTGGGGCCGCATACTCTCAATGTTCAAAAAATTAATAAAGTACGATTTGTGTAGAATGATTATGTTAGGCATTTATATATATATTGGGCTCAATATCAAGGTTTTTTTAAATAAAAAAACGAGAATAAAAGTTATAATAATAAATTATTATTTAAGAATTTAAGTTAACAAAAATTTTAAAATGCTTCAAATTTTGCATTTTTTTTTATTTTGGTCTTAGAAAATAAAAGATACCTCTCTAATTCTGTATTATTTTTTTTTATAATTCTACAAAAATAAAGCTGGGAAATTGAATTTTAATATGATAAGCGAAATACTACTCTCCCTTTTTAAAGGGACAAAATTTTGAACACTGTACTCTATATTTTTGTTTTTAAAATTAATTTTTAACAGTTAGGCAATACAATTTAAAAACAAGATTTATTTTTATAATTTTAACAAGACATTTTAGCTACATATTTATCTAATAAGTTAATCTAAATAATGCTAGAATACCATGCAAGGATAGTGCTCAAAGTGTATAAAAGAAGTAAAAATTAATGCATAAAATTTTAGTGTTTACCTTATAGAGTCACCTTCCTTCCTAGGCTGAAGAAATTCTATTATGTTAATTGTAGGAGAGATTACACCAGTTTTCTTAATCCTTCTTATTATTAATGGCGATGAGCGTATCCTTCTTTCAGAGCTGTAGGACGACTAACATTTATTCCAACAATTCCGCAATTCAAGTTATCTCTAGGCTTGCCGTGATCTCTCTCACCAAACTTTTCTATCCTTTTTAAAGTATATCTCATTTGCATATTCGATCCGTTTCTCTTCTTGGTATTGGGTTGGAAAAGTTTTGCCATTAATCGTGGCCGTCAAAGAACTTAGGAGTGCTATGTTAGAAGAAGAACGCGAGAGACGTCACAATACAACTTTAGTAATTTCTATAAATTATATGAAATGAATTACTTGATTTATAGCATATCACTTAGAAATTTGGTGATATTTCAGTAATAAAGTATCAAACCTCTTTTTTTCAACTGTTGAACAAATCCCAACATTTCTATTTACTTGTATTTTTTCAAGGCTAACACTGCAAAATATATCTGGATTTTTCATTTACAATACAAATAATCGTGCCCAGATTAATCTAAAACTACAAGACAAAGAGTATATGGTTATCAACTTCTTGGCTGCATCAACATTTTAAAGCAAATTTGCAGAAACAAAAATCAAATAAAAATTTATTTCACTTAATTCTTTCTTATTACAAAAAATCACCCCCAACAATTGAAGTTGTCAAAGTAGTATAATAACATTAAAGTGTTAGAAAATGCATTCGAATGAAGATTTTGAACTTCAAGAAATATGAAAATAAATTTCACTACCTATTTCTCCTTGTCCGTTTATATTGAAATTATTGGAGATAATGATTTTAATTAATCCAAATTTAGTGCGATTTTTGTGTTGAAATTATATATATTATATATATATGGCAAATAGAAAGAGAGAGAGAGAGAGTGACAACGACCAGATTGAATTAAGTATGCAATTATTTAGGATTTATTCACAAGGGAGGGCTAAAATTTAGTAAATCAGGCATATTTTTTACTCTTCTTCGGACAAAAAAATATTACAGTTCCCATTTTTTTTGAAAAATGCGACATTCATCTTCAATTGATTTTTTTTTACTCATTGTACTTAAAGTTTGGGTTTTATTATTAAATAACTTTTAGATTGAGAATCCATTTCCCCAAAATCGACTTTCATCTGAAAACAATTGAGCAAACTATGTTTTTTTAGTTTTATTTTTCTTGTGACTGCATCTGACAAAGCTCTTTGCTTTACGCTGTTTGGGATACTTTTAAAAGACGGAAAAAAAAAATACAAGTCACACACACGATAAATTTGATGCTATATGTTAAGTCATAAAGATGTTCACTACCTAATATCTTCAATTCCGGGGGGGCTTCTCCCATGTTCCTCACCCACAGGAAGTGCAAAGTCACTGACCAAAAGGTAACTGGGGGTTATGAGGACGGTTTAGAAGAGGGAAATGTCTGGTAACGTGGTTTTAAATCTCATGAATTTTTATGCAACCGCATTTTTTGGGGGGAGAAATGCTTTTACAGTCCACTCTATCTTTTTTTAAAATAAGAATAAGAAACGAAAATATGTTGTAAATTTTAAAAAAGTTCACCTCAAAAAAAGTTTAAAATAAAAAGAAAATTTAAAAAAGCTCGATATTTAAATTTTTTTTAAATAGTCATGGGGGTGAACTTGTATCTGCGGGCAGCATGGGGCCCCCGATCCTCTTGTTTGACTCCTGAAAACAAGTTAATTTCTAATTGTTAAAACACTTAATAAACTTTAAAAAATAGGTCGGGATTAAATTGTAAATTAAATTACATGCCCTAAATTAATTTATGGTTAAAATTTTTTCACTTTCAAAGAATGCTATCGACCAACAACTGGTTTAATTCGAAGTGAACGACATAGTGGAATCATGATGATTGAAGAGCTAAGCTTCAGTTTCTTTTAAACCCATACAACGTAATCCATCACCATGGTGTGATCTGCCAAAGGGCTTCGACAACGGTATGGGTTAAATAAGTACCACTCAATGGTATGTGTAAGGTTGCGACCGTTTGCTTAATCTTTCTATCATTCATGCGGTTGTACCTAAGCCGTTATAAGCAGAACTCCGGATTACCCACCGGTATAGTTGTAGGGGACTGAACGCCGTGCTGTAGGCTTGGGTTCTAATCTCGGAAAGACATGGGTGTTTGTAAATGTATAATACCTTACGGCGGGGGTACTCTAAACGCCGTCGAGCGGCAAACCTCTAGTAGGTAGGTGAAAGGGGATGAAGGTCGGAGCCCCCTGTCCCCCCCCCAGTGTTTTTCCCCTCAAAATTGGGGTGAAACCGACCTAAATAGTACTTCATCTGTATGGTGCTAAAGACTACGGTAACGGCGGCGTGCATCTGCTCCTTGGCATGATGAAATTTGTGGGCCCCGTTCTGACTACGTCAGGTAGGTGGTATTAGCAACAAAAACATGCCGGACGGTATGCTGAAACAACAATTTTGATACTGCACCCAGACACTTTCTACTTAATCCAAGTGAAAAAGGAAAAATGACTATCGATATCTCCTGATTTACACTTCATCGATAACAACTGGGGGGAGATTACCACGGTTTGCCTGAGAAACAATCGCCATGTTTGCATAATACCCTACAACAAATTGAAAATGAATTCGTCCATTCCTCAAACTACAGTTCCCCTCTCATGGGCATTGGCTTCTCTAAAAAAAGTGTTGGTGCTTTATCACTGATCTGTCTTCCTGTATTCTAAAAAGGGGTCCCTAATATTGTCACATTTTGGGTTTTTTTAAATTATTTGGAGGATGTTAAATATATTGATCATATACTGTTAAAAGCTATATATCTTTATATTTTGGTAGGTTTCATCTGTGTTTCGAAATTTTTCAAAAACTTTTGTATAGAAACTTTCAATTAAATTATTAAAAGGTATATAATTCCCTATTTTTTCGTAGTTAAAAAGTTTAAAAAATTATATAAATATTAAAACAAATTTCAATCTTCAAAAAATTTAAAATTCAAAAAATACTTATGCACTGTTAGCTTACGTGGTATACATAGATGCTCAGAATACCTATTATTTTGACAATTTCTTACTTTAGAAATTTGAAAGTTTTTATATTTTTGACCATAATTCTCAAAACATGGCGGTAAAATAATTTTCTTCTTTCATGTCCTTTCAAGTTTACCGACAATTAAATTTCATTTTCTCTGTTATCCTTTTTTTATTTACAATTGAACAAGCTCTTTCAATCACACAATATTTATTCTTTTTGATAGATTTTTTAAAGAATTAAAAATAGTTCCTTCAAAAATAAGGGTATAAAAAAATTTTTTTGTTATTCGGAAAAAAATTTAAAATTTTTGTTTTTTATCTCGGAAAAAGCTGTTTTTTTTAAAGGGAAGTAAATTTTTAAAAAAAGGACATTGAGCCCCGGTTTAAACTCTACTGTTTATCATGTAAAAGAGATTGTCGTAAAATATACATTTTAAAGTTTATACATTTACTCAATTATGTTAAAATAAATTTTTTAACATATATTTTCTTACAGGTATATTTTATTGAAAAATCTATTTAAAGTTAACATTTTCCTTTGGCGTTTTTTTTCCCTGTTCTCGTAGTAAACAATTGTAAAAAAATTTTGGAGTAAATATACTTGTTTTGTTTTTTAAATTTTAATTTTTTTTTTTTTGCTTACTTTGACAGCTTATTAATGAACACAATTTCAACAGCCACTATTAATTCATATTGTACTCATGTTTATTAAAATGAAAATTTTGTTTCATTAATTCTGAATATCTGATGTTTGATAACTTCTAAATAATTTTTATTTAAATATCTTTAAAATGAAAAGAAACATTGTAATAACTTTTTAACTTTTTCCCCGGACCTCTACATAACGAAGTCTCTAAATCCCGGGTAAAAGTTCGTTATGTGGAAAATTCATTATATAGAGGTTCATATTTTTATGTACAGTTGAACCTGTTTTTGTGCGGTAGATAAAGACCGCATAAAATAAACGCATAAAAAAATATTTCATAATTTCATAAACTCTGACATAAAACAAACTAATTCTTGTAAATACTACAAACAACTTTTTTTATGCAGTGGATAGGGACCGCATAAAAAAAGTCGCAATTATAAGATATGCCAATTATTTACGAAATTTATGTAAGAGTACTTCCATGACAAAATAAATAATTAAATTTTACACATGGAAACATTTCCAAGACATATATTTTCTCATTGTATATATGAATAAATTTTCAAAATGCACATACATAATTCATTTTGGCTCATCTCGTAATTCTAAGTCCTGTAATGAGTAAGTTCTATATCGCTTTCTTCACTTGAAGGTACAATTTCAGTTGATTATTTTTTGACAACATAAAGTAAGAGATAAGTTTTTGTGACTGAGGTCGGGTGATCACAGTTGCTTGTAAATGTCACGATAGCCAGCTATGCATGATTGAAAGTCCTTTTTGGAATTTTATACTCCTTTCTTAACTGATATCTATTTTAAGAAAATGCTTTTTCAATTTGTTGGGGAAAGCTGGATCCCTGCATATTTTTATCCACTCTCAAAGAATCTGGCTTCTCTTCCGTCTTTATAATTTTATCAAATTGTTCATAAGATCACTGTCATTGAATGCTTAGCCCTCAATCAAGCGAGGGCTGCTGGAGCGTTCAGAGAAAGCAACTGAATGCGCATTGTCGGGAGATTGTTTATAACAAATAAACAGAGCGTCTTGAAGTGTCTACATTTCAGTTGTGTAATGTACGCCCCCGCCAGGACTCTACGGATATTACCTACGGACCCATGGCCGGATTTACGCTAAATACGTATTATTCCAATTTATAAAATATTAAAGGCAAATCCTGACTTTCAAGGTAAGCCCTAACATTCTCCGTTACACCACTGTAAAATAGATAGAAAATACTATAGTAGAGCCAAAGCTTTTGAGTCCTGTCACGGTAAGGGGGGGCAGGATTCTAGGGCCCAAGGCTTGAATAACGCTAAATATGTATTTGCCCTATTTCTAAAATGTTAAAGGCAAAACCTGACTTTCAGAGCGGAGGGGGGGTCTTAACATTCTCTGTTACGCCACTGGTAAATAGATAGAAAAATATTACAGTGGCGCCAAATCCATTTAAATTCATACACCGCACAAAAAAAATATCACACATAAAAAATTCCATAAAAAAAGACCTCACAAAAACAGTTTCTACTGTATTTTATAAACCACATACAGGAAATTTTAAATTCATAAACACTATATTTAAAAAAAGTAATTATTCACAGCTCTTTTTAAATTAATATATGTTTATTTTATATATCTTACCCATCAAAAAACAAAGAAAGAAAAACTGCAAGGAAAACAAGAAAAAAGAATGTCGAAGAATTCACACACACACACTTAATTTTCAATACTAAGAAAATAATTTAACTAAAATTAACTAATTTTAAGGATATTTTATAATTTAAAGCATACAAGTAATATTAAGCATATATTATTTTATAATTAGAACACGGGGACATGGGACAACTGCACTGAAGGTAAAAGAGGATATCGAAGAAATTTCTAGTGAACTGGTCAATGGGGGAGGTTGAACTTCTTGGAGGAAACGTCCAGAACTGTATTGCTCTAACCGAGTTAGGATCTAATAAAACATGTTCAAGAGTTATGACCCCCATAAAATGTATTAAAGAGAGAATAACTTGAAATTTTTTCAGAAATACTTTAAAGAGTGGAGAACGAAAATTGAATCACAAAAGAAAAAGTTCGTTATATAGAAAATTCACTTCGCTATAGAGAGGTTATTTTACGAAGAAAATCGTGACATGTTCAAACTTCCAGGAAATGTTCGCTATATAGAAAACTTCGTAATATAGAGGTTCGACTGTATATGTTTAATTTAATAATACTTTTTCAAGCTTGTATTGTAACATAAGTATCATTATGTTAAAAATACATTGAATGCTGTAGGGTTATTTATAAGCTTATTATTTTCTCGATTCCTCGTGTTTTGATTTCAAAATACATTTTTTTTTACTATCAATAACAGTGAAGATGCTGAAAAATGCGAGTGAATGTAGTCAATAAAATTATTTTCAAGTAAAAATAAAAATTTTAAAAAAATGCTTCCGTTTATTTTATTTATTATTTTTTTACATGGAAAGTTTTTCATTTTAAAGTGAGATATAAAAAATGAAGTTTGAAATAGAATTAAAAATACAGTGTGTGTGTGTGGTTTATCTTTTAGCAAGATAAAGATTTATAATATTATTAATATTAAAGGATTTCAAATTATCGTGGTTTCTGATGCAAGAAGGGTGTATTTTTTAGAAGTCATGATAATTTAAAATCTTTGTCAGTGTCAATTTAAATTTTAAAAAAGTTTTTCATATGTATGAAAAATATTCAGTGCTTATAAGAATAAATATAGATTTTTTTATATGCTTGAGAACAAGATCGAACGCATACAGTAGAGCAATAATTGAAACTAACGCGAACTTTTTACTTACATTTCCTTAGTCCCTTATTTCAAAGCACTTAAAAAACCTTTCTGTCGCATAAATCAAAAAAGTGATTTTAGTAGAATCACAACTGCTTGGTAATAAGGTTTGTTCGCACAGCAAAACCCAAAACCGTTGTTTCGATTAAGGTATCCGACTACGTTCGGAACCACAATTTTGCAAAACGTATAAATGGATAATATTTATGATATTGAGTGTCACTTAGATTAGAAAATGTTTCTAAAATTGTTTTGAGAATAGTATTACAATAAAAAATTATTTAAGTACAATATTGTGACAAAAAATGAACATAGAATGACCCATTTTCAAAATATTCTCCTTTTGTGAAAAATGCTTCTATTATAATAATACTTTTGCCCTGCATATTGCTCAGATCTCTGTATAGAGGCTCAACTAAATTTTTTCAAATAAATAACTTAGAGGTGGGTTTACCCATGTTTTACGACAACAGAGGAGAGACATTTTAAGAAAAAACGCCCATAATTAATTCAATTGGTTTTAACTCTGAAAATAATGTGAATTTTTCACAAATCATATTTGAGCCTCTATACAGAGGTCTGAGCTACATAGAGGCAAAATATTATTATAATAGCAGTATTTTTCACAGAAGGAGAACATTTTTAAAAAAGGTTATTCTGTTAATTTTTTGCCAAAATGATGTATTTAAATATTTTTTATCAAAATGTACTTAAAACAATTTTATACATGTATTCTAATCTAAGTGACACTAAATATCATGATAAGTACGCATTTGTGCGCCTTTTTAAAATCACGGTCTGAAGGTAGTCGGATACCTTAAAAATTATAAAAATTTATTTCTTATATTCACTACAATCAAAATGTACAAACAAGAAATTTATTCGAATAAAAGCAAACTCTCTCTATCTCTCTCTTTGTGTGTGTGTTATAGAATGTATGAATTCATTTAAAAGTAAGAGGTATAAAAATGGTTAAAACAGTAAAATACATCGTGTATTTCGCATATATGGCAATGGCTTACAACGCAGATATGAATTAATGTATTTAATATCTAACGTAAAAATAAGCATAATGATATGCTTTACTAACAACACCATAAAGCATAATAACATTCTTGACTGTTGTTTAAATCGCATTTAATCACAATTATGTCTAATTTTGTAATAATCTGTATTTTTTTTTAAATTTACTTTGGTAATAAAACCTTGTAAGTGCTAAACTATTTTGTGTTCCTCAGTAATTTATTCCAAGTAAAAAGTACATTACTTTTAAAGAAAAAACATCAAGGTATTTTGTGTGTAATAATATTTCTTACGTACTCTTGAATGGTATCGTTATTCCACAGTCAACTGGGAAAATAAGGCTCTAAATGTTACAAATGAATATTTACAATCGAAAAAATCAGCAAAGCCAAATATATGTCTTAGAGAGAATTTCGGACGTTCTATTATACAGATTCCTTATGCATAAAATCTTACTTATAAATACTTTACTACTTTGTATATAACTATATTTGCATGTAATATTTAATAAATTAATATATGTTCTTTCAAATATTAAATACTCGCATTGAAAATCCACTGATAGCTTTCATTCGGCATTGACCGGCATGAAAATGTCTTCCAGGATGCAAAGAGAATATTTTGTTTCGATCTTCAGGGAATTTGTAAGAGCGGTTCGCATTTCAAGTGCAATTTCGAATGAAAATGTTGCTCATTCAAATGACGCAAAATTCTCTCTGGCTTGAGATGCATATTAATGTGTGTGTTTGCACATTTAAAATCATTCACGGAGAACAGAATGCGAGTCCGGAAAACGTTGATATTTGCAAGTACCGGAAAACGTTGATATTTGCAACTACCGGAAAACTACTGAATTTTGTCATAAATAATGGATTTGTTCATAACAAACTATAATAAAATACTGCATTTAATTATTTTAAAGGAAGGAATGAGACACCTAAAAGGGAATTTTTGAGACAGTAAGTAAATATATGAGAGTAAGCGGATTAATTTTAAGTAACTTCAGCCGCTTGAAACATTCGATTGATATCAACAAAAAGACTGAATGTGATAATTAACAAATACCGATCAGATAGAATGTATTTATATAATATTCAAAACTAAATTTATTATTAACTTTGTATAATTGATTTAATTCTATAGATTTTAAAATTACAATTTTACTTCGAGTGTAATACTAATACTATTGATATTATCACAGAATTACAGAAGTAATAAAAGAAGGAGTCAGCTTTTTATTTATGAAAATAAGCATTTGATGGTATCAATGAATGTTTATTAATTAAGGTATCCGAATACGTTCGGAACCTTGATTTTGCAAAAGCGTAGAAATGGATAATATTTATGATATTTAGTGTCACTTAGATTAGAAAATGTATATTATGACGTGGTGGTCGCCAAAAAAGATAAGGGAAGAGGGAAGGGTTTTTATAAGTCCATAGTTATTAAAACACGTTTATTAGACAAAAAAAAACACATTTACATACATAAAAGAGAACTCCGTTGACATAGAATTGAAAGGGATCGGGGCGTGCTCAGTCCACATTTCCCAAACGGCCATCACTGAAGATTGTTCTGTTCGCTAGAGGGCGGAAATCTCTTTATGAAATTTGGAAGAGTCTAAATAACGGGGGTTAAAATATAAAATTGTTTTAATGATAGTTAAAATAAAAAATTATTTAAGTACAAATTGTAAAAAAATGCATAGAATGACCCATTTAAAAAATGTTCTATTTTTTGTAAAAAAATGCTTCTATTATAGAAATATTTTGCCTGTATGTAACTCGACCTCTATATAGGGGTCAACTAGAATTTTTGAAACAATTAACTTAGAACTGGGTTTATCCATGTTTTACGAAAACAGAGGGGAGCAATTTTAAGGAAAAAACACAGATAATTATAATTCAAATGTATAACCCGAAAAAAATGTTAAATTTTTTTCAAAATATGTTGAGCCTCTGTAAGAAGTCTGATTTTAAAGGAAAAATTATAGAAGCATTTTTCAAAAAGGGAGAACATTTTGAAAAAAGTTATTCTAGGTTAATTTTTGCCAAATTTTTTTTAAAAATAATTTTTTTTTTCCCAAAATGCCCTTTAAAAACAATTTTATACATCTTCTAATCAAGGAACAAACATCAAGACATTTATCCATTTATGTCCTTTTTTAAATCCGACACCCCAAAAAATCAGATTTTTTAAAAAAATGGACAAATTTTTTTTTATAAATTTTTTATATGCAATCTTATTAGCTTCAAAAAAAATCCATGGGTTTTATTTTCCATTCACTAGAACAAAAAAAAAGGTGCAGTAAAAGCAAATACCATAACTTTACATAAAAAGTAAACTTTAAAATGCGTTTTTCTGAAATGTGTTTTTTTTGAAAACTCAACCCGGGGGCGGGGGATTTTCAAAATATTTTTTTAAAAAAATTTGTGAAATTTGGTATTTTTTAAATGTAAAATGTTTTATCCTTCAGATTTATCAATCACTGTTTTATTACAAAATTTACAGTTCTTTTGGAATATAATCCCGTGTTTTAAGCAATTTCATATAACAACTAAGATAAAATGCTATAGTTTTTGAAAAGTTAAAATATTTTTATCCAGGGTCATTCAAAAGGAATAGCAAAGTAATAAATCTAAATTGAAAATTTAGAATTTATTTGTTTATATTTTACAAAGGGGCCCCCGTTTTGGAATATTTGTCAATTTTACCCATTTTTTTTTAATAGTAATAGTTTATTTTTTTAACTCTTAATTTTAGTCTTTTTTTTTTAAAAATAAATAAATCAAAAAATCAAAAAAACTCCAAAACATTATTTAAAAAAAAATTGTCGGGGAGTCGGATTTAAAATTTCGGTTCCGAACAGTCGGATACCTTAAATAAAAAATAATCTCTTATGGTTTATTTTTTAATTTTATAACTTAAATATTACTTTTATCTTATTATATTTTTAAAAACTTGAAAAAAAAAATTTAATTGGTTTTTTTTAAAATAAGAGTGCTTTCGGCCATTAATATATCACCTAAACTTACCAAATGCAGTTTTATAAAATTAAAAATATATTAATAAATTATTTTCATAGGAGTTTAACTAATTTAATATTGTTTTTCTATATAAAATTCCTCATGTAATTGCGATGGCTTAGAGTGTTTATTTGAGTATTAAAAAAAACAATTTAAATGATGCCTTTTCTCTGAGAAAAATTAAAAAATTTTTTATTAAATATTTATTATTAAAAATATATTTATTATGTATTGAAAAATAGAAAAAAAAATTATTTTAAAAATTTTATTGTTTTTTTTATCTGAACGAATTTTAAAAAAATATAACATATAACTGGTTGTTAAATAAGTGTGACCAATTTTAAAACATAACCTATTTATGATGAATTTTATCGTTTCACCACCCAAATTTTTAAAAAAAGAAAATTTAAATCGCCAACCCCAAACCCTTTCTATTGGGTAAAAAAGTACTGAAAATTTGGGTCCAAAAACCGATCAAAAAATTTTGCTTTGAAGATTGGTTGTTCAAATTTGTAAATAAAAAAGATTTAAAAAAAAAATACACATTTTTCTACGGTAGTATCTAAGTTTGAAAAAAAAAATTTGGGGTCGAATCAAAAAAACTCCCGGGGGTGAACGGGAAGCCCCAAAGGGAAAAAAAAATTTAAATGAATTATCGTTTAGAAAAATTTTGCCACTAAAACCCATGGCAAAGAAACTATAGATAAAGCAATTGACAATTTATCGTCAAATAAAGAAAATTGGCCATGAAAAAATAAATTTTGCTGTCTGTCATCAAATGTCTGTTAAGACCGTAGAAAAACGATTAAAACGTTCTTGGCCTTTGCATTTGATGTTACGCAAAGCATTGATAACTTCTGATGATGCATAGTTCCATCTGTCATTCACAACTGGCAAAACGAAGATTCAAAATATTTCAAGCAAATAACGTCGCAAAGACGCAGCTGTTTTCAAATGTTAGTCGTCTGATGTTATGGTATGGATGGAAATGTCCTCTCAAGGCCGAATAAAACCAGTGTTTGTAGAACAAAACTTTAAAATTGATGCTAAATACTATCAGAATAAAGTTTTGAAACACTTGATCAAAAAAAGTAAACGTCTTTACCCTCAAGGAAACTTTGTTTTCCACCAATATTCTGCACTAAGTCTCATACTGTAAAATCAACTATAAAATGGCTGAAGGATTAAAAAATAAATTTTATGCATCCTGATACAGGACTATCACTATCCCTGTCTGTGTTCCTTACGATTATTTTTTATGGGAATACTTAAGAAAACAATTAAATAAACGTAAAGTAAGAGCATTTCAAGGGCTCTTAAAAAAGCAATTTAAGAGGGAGTTGGAAAAATACCCCACAAATGATCGAAAAAACTCTTTTAGCTTAACCAAAATGATTACGAAAAATGTACTGTGCTAGAAGAAACCGCCTTGAAAATTCAATGTAAGTAACTTAATACAATAAAAATTTATGATCCTCTGAAATTAGTCACACTATTTATGAATCAACTGGTATATAATTCATTTAGATACTTAAAGTATAATATTTCCGACAATTCCTTTATTATTTTCGTTATTGAGTTTTTATCTTCTAATGTTGATAAGATGATTCCTAAAAGAGAAATTTATATTATTATTTTCATAATAGATTGAAATATTTTAATCAAAAAATTGAATGCTGAATACTTTATTCAGTATTCTTCCACTGTTTGTCTTTGGTATAATGAATACTTGATAATATAAATATTACTTTGTATTTTCCCATATATTAATAATTGTAAATTATAAAATTACATAGAAATAAATTAAGAAATTGTATTATCATATTAAATAAAGTTAAGTGTCTTTAAGTGTTAAAGTCTAAGTTCCTTGTATCAACTCTTGTGTTTTTTATTATTATTTATTTTATTATTTATTTTTTTTTTTTTGCCTCACAGGTTTATTTCTGAAATAATGAAATTACGTTTACAGCAAAAAGTTTAATATTTAAGTAACTATATAGTATAAGTAATTTTCAGATCAATTTAGACAATAAAATATGTATCTTAATGAACTTCAAATGTAATTACATAGACATTGGGAACACTTTATTTTATAGCGGGAAAGAAGACCAATGGATAATGCTATGTTTTAATAGTATTTATGCAGGATATCCCATTTGTAAAAGGTTAGATCGTATCCTTTTCAGGGTCGGAATTTTAAATCAAAACAGTTTTCCCACATCAACCCCATCTAGCGCCCCTTTTTAAAAAACGCCGACATTAACCTTTTCGGGACCCCTCCACCCGTCGGGAAACGTCGTATTTCGCGCATCAGCGCCGTTCGCCCCGCCAGGCGTAAGTTTTAAATGCACAGAATAATGAGTTCTTTTAATCTCAATTGCCTTCCTTAAATAATGTGATCTAATTTTCCCTATTCGAAATATTCCCCTTTAAATATTTTATAATTCATAAAAAATTTTATTTTCCCAACCAGTTTCTTTTTTAAAAATATGTTGTCTATTTTATTTAAAAAATTAACAAAACCCAAAAAACCCCCGACACCACGCCAAAAAAAAACCCCGCTATCTGAAAATCTGCCCCCGGAAGATTTCGGTTGGATTCCACAAAAATAATTGGGGGATCGCTCGGGATTGTTTTAAAAATATTTTTTTTATATTTCGATCAAATAAAAAAGTTAGACTGTTTAAACTTAAACTCTAACCTTCTTCTTTTTAAAAAAAAAATTGGGCAACCCCAAAATTAAAAACCCGGACTGAAATGAAAACTCGCCCCTCTCTAAATACTAACAATAAACACAGTGACCCTTTTTTTTCGAGTTACTTCGTCGTGGAACGCTTTAAAAAAAAACCCAGTTACCCCATTTAAAGATTCATCTGAATACATCCAAGAACTTTCAATTACTTTTTAAACAAATGTATCAGGTACTGTGTTTTTTTTTTCCATAAAAAAGAAAAGAAATCAAAAAGGAATAAAAAAATTCAAAAAGCCACCGTCATGTTGTTTTAAAAAAAAAATTTGTAGCCGATTTCATGAAGAAATTTTATATTTTTAAGTATCATGTGTTTTTTGAAATACTATTTTCATATTTGTGAATGAAATCGCATCAATTAATATTTGCTGTATATCTTTTAAAATATTTGAAATCGAACTTAATATTTAAGTTATTTTAATTTTTGTTTCATTCAAAAACAATTGATTTATTGTATTTTATATGTTGTACAAAAAAAGAAAAACTAAGCTTTTCCCGTTATGTTGCGTCACTGGCCTTGACTGGTGCCTCTTAGCTCATAAAAATTCATAAACCCGTCATTCTCGGATAAATATTTCGCAATTTTCGTTACTGATCTCTTTTACATTTTTTCCTACAGCTTTTGAATAAATTAACCATTTCCTTATTTTGAGAAGAAATTTCACTGAATCATTTTTGCTTTTCATTCAACATTGTTCTTTTTTAAATTTTGATGAAACATCTAAATTATCAAATTTTTTTAATTGTATTTTTATCATTCAATATTTTGAATATTTTGAGTTAAATTTTTAACAAATTATTATGCTTTCTATTGAAACGAGGCTTATTTTTGGGGTGATGATGAGATAGATCTGAATGATTTTATTTTTTTTTGGGGAAAATAAAAAAAAAAGTATATAAAACTTTTTTTTAAAGGGCTAACTTCTATTTGTTTCGTTTTAAAATTTAAAGAACTTTGAATGATTAAATTTTTTTTTATTTTATACTAAATTTAACCCCAGTTTTTAAAACAAGATTTACTTTCTTTAATTTTTTTTTACTTTGAAATTCTTTTGCATTTATTATAACAAAGGGCAACTGATATATTAAATTTTTTTTATAGAATTTTTTTTTGGTTAAATTAATAATTGAGTAATTCAATTTAAGTATTACCTTTTTAGCTCCACTTTTTTTTTTAAACATTATTGGTCCAAAAATAATGTTTTAGTAAAAGTTTTGTATTTCATTGCATATTTAATGTATTTTGGTGCATTATAATTTTTATCTTAAAATTTTGTTATGAAATCGAGATTTGCTATACTATAGTGAACCATTGTTATTGTTGGAACTCGTGACGGTTTAGTTAACTCTTTTAGTTCTAAATAAAATTAATTTAAATTTTAAAATGGCCTATCTCGGCAGAGGTCGACGTAAAAAGTTTTTTGTCTTACCACAAATAAATTTAAAATTCGATAAATCATGTCTCTACTCTCAAAAGACCTTACTAGTAGTAAAAATAGCGAATCTCCAAAACCTACACACAACGATGTAGGGATCGTAAACCAAAGGAAAAAAATCTTTATAGAAGAAGGGGAAAGAAAAAATTACGCATAGAATCAGTGCAGAAAAAAATCGCATACGGGAAAAGAAGAAAATACACATGAAAAATTAAAGTTTGATGAACAAAACAAAAAAGGACGAATTTTGGGGGAAAAGTTGAGGATCAAGCCAATCTAAATTGGTGCTGATACATCCGAAAAAGTAATACTAAATTTCACGTCAAAGTGTCAAAATTTAAAATCGTTTCGATTTGAAAAAAACATCAGTCTATCTTAAATTATTCAAACGAAGCTTTAGATATAAATAAAAAAATTTTTGGGTTTTCATCTGTTGGCTTATTACCGGCAAATATCTCACATCATAGCGAGAGCCTGATGACAAAGCTCACTCTTACGAACATGTTAAAAACTTACTACTAAAACGTTTTTTAAACAACTCAGAAAAATTTCGACAGCTATTTGTTTCTCATCAAAAGGCTCCCGAAAAAACATGGATTGATTTCTACCAGTTAAATATTTACCTGGCTGGTGACGGTTTAAAAATGAAAACTTTCGAAAAATTATCTGATCTAATCAAAAGGATCAACTTAAATGGAAAACATCTTTCAATTTAAGAATATTCTTAGATGAATGGAAATATGAACTCTCCTGCAATTGCAAAAAAAACTCGAAAATTCGAAACGTTAAAAAAACGCACTGAAGCAAAGGGGGTTTTCGAAGAAACAAATTCAAACCCCTTGAAAAACTCGTAATATGACCCGAAAAATTCAAACAGAACAGATAAAAGTTTTCCGCGTCCAAATTTCAACAAACATTATGAAGCTCCTGTCAAAGTCTAAAATGTTCAAAAGTCAAAAACAACACAGAAAGGGATTACAAAAAATTAAAAAACCCAAAAACCCAAAGCTTCCAAACATGCTCAGATGAACTATAAAGTCACGGAAAATTTAAAGATCGTCCAGAGGAAGCTTGCACACCCCGTTAAGGAAGGTTTGGTACTAAAGTTTTTCGCGGAAAAAAGAAAATCATGGCACTTATAACTGGAGTACCGTAAGTTTGCTGCGGGCACAAGCAGAAGAATAATGGACCCAACAAAATATCGAAGAATAAATCTTCTCACAAGTATTGGCGAACACGGTGACCTATGGTTCCTTTAACATGAATTTGAAAAGCAATGAAAAATTCTGACTTATGTTGTACCTGCCGATAAATTAAAAAATTTGAAGCAGTTATTGGATCGACCTTTTTTTAAAACTTCGATAAAGTTTCACGAAATAAGGGTTAAATTAAAAAATGAAAAACAAGCCTTAATGCAAATATCTGCTAAAAACTTCTAGAAGAACTAGACCTGGGTCATGTTGAAAAAGGAAATCGGGAAATTAATACAAAATTACAACCAGAATAAAAAAGCTTTTACCGACGTCCCAAAGAAATTATTCTGAAAGACGAAGAACCGTCTTCAACCACCTCGTCGAACGTTCCCAAAAACAAGGGTAAATGAACAAATAAGGGAAAGGCTCAAAGAAAGGGGATCAAAATAGCCATTCAAAAAGGGCTAATTTGGAACTGGACTAAAACAAGACCAAAGTTCTTGGTCCTTATAAAATAACAAAGTGAATTCTAGTTTTTATGAAGTGGAAAAAGGGTTTGGGCATCACGAAGGACCGAACTCCACCACCACCTCATGATTTAATGAAATATTTTTTTCAAATTTAAAATTTTTTAAAAGTAATTATTATATTAATCCTCATATTATATCCCCTTTTGAAATTAATTGCTTTATTGGTAAAACTCGTTTTTTAATTGTATTTATATTCGTTTGTAACAATTATTATATTTTTTTTATTATTCTTTACATTTCAACCCCATTCGAAGGATTTCGTGTGTGTGTTTTTGATTTGGTATGTAAATTCGGGGGCGCAATATAAAAATATTTTTGGATTTTTGTTTTAAGATTCGGTTGAAATATCGGGTATGCAAATTTTCACTGTATATTTTATTTTTATAATAACAATATATATATATATATTATTTTTGCCCCATTCATGTATTTAAAATTTTTGGTTATAGCTGAATCAAATTTTTTAGTAAATAATTTAGCTCTCAACACTGTAAAAGGGTGAGCCAACTCTGTCAAAAGGAGGGTGATTTTTGAGGATATCCCTTTTTAAAAGGGTTTGATCATATCCCCTTTCAGAGGTCGGCAATTCTAATAAAACAGTATTCCACACAACGCCCGCATCCTTTTAAAAACGCCGACATCAACCTTTTTTTCCCCATAGGCCACTAACACCCGTCAGGGGAAACGTCGTATTTCGCGCATCAGGGTGTTCCCCCCCCCGGCAGTGTCTTAAAAACCATTGGTTATAAATCCCAAATTTCCTTTCCCTTAAATAATGTGATCTAACTTTCCCACTTTTTAAAAAATTCCCCCATGTAAATACTCCCCATAATTCATAATAAATTATTTGTTTTAACCAGTTTCTTTCTTAAACTATGTTGTCTATTTTATTTTACAAAATTAACTAATACACCCTAAAAACCCCTAGACACCACACCAATAAAAACCCCACTATATATCTGAAGCATCTGACCTTTTGGGAGATTTCGGTTGGATTCCCACATTTATATCCTGAAAGGAAAGACATTGCTTTTTTAAAAAATCTAGTATTCAGTCTAGCATTTGAATAAATTATATATTTTCTAAAAATCCTTCAATGAAGAAACTAATTAAATAAAAAATTTTTTGTAATTCAAACTTTTTTTTTTAACCAAGGGTTCAAATCGTTTTTTTTTTACTTTTTAAAATTTAAGATAGAGGGTTTTTGGGATTTTGTTTTTTAGTACAAAAAATAAGCTAAAATTAAAAATAAAATAAATTTTTATTTTTAAAAGGGAAAAATTGGTACAAATTTACAAAAAATTACATAAATGGGGCCTATTTTGTTTTAAAAGTTTATGAACAAATTTTCAATTATTCAATTTTGATGTGTTGCTTTGCTATTCTTTTTTGAATTAACTTTCAGGATAAGAGATATTTTAGTTTTAACAAAAACTAGAGCCCTGTATCTTAGTTTTTTATGAAATTGCCTAAAAAGTAATTATATTCACATAAGGGACTGTAATTTTAGTAATAAACCAGTGATTGATAAATCTGAATGTTAAAACACTTCTACTCTTATGCAGAATATGCATAAAAAGTTTGAGTTAACTATTTTCAAAATTTTTTTAGCAATTTAATAAAAAACACATTTAAAGTAAGACATCTTGCAGAGTTTTTGTTCTAGTGAACGGAAAATAATGAGTATTTTTATAAAGCTAATAAAATGACCTACAAAATAAAATCATAAGAAAATGTATCGATTTTTGGCGAAATTCACGATTTTAGGGAGTAAGATACCTTAAAATTATCGTAACATGTGCTATCAACTTTATACATTAGAAGAACCTTATTCAATAAGCAAACAATTTATAAGTAGTACTTAATATAATTTTTTCACAGATGTAATATTTATTAATAATATGAATATTTATATTTGCAATATTTATCACAATTAGTTAATTCTATAAATATATTCAATTATTGAATGTTTTATGAATGTATCGTGGAACTACGTCTTTCAACTTGCTTGTATGCAAAAAAGCATTGAACAATGATTAGATTGGATTTGAATGCAAAGAAAAAAATATTATTGTATAGCCGATATAGCTGATATATCTGAAGTAATTTCTAGTGAATTAAAAAATATTTTACACACACACATTGTAAAGGAAAAAATATTTAGTTTCACAATTTTACGTGGAGTTTTGTTTCCAAAGAGCAGTATTAGATTAAAATTTGAAATCGTGAAGATAGAAAATAATCCATAAAGTCAGGAAGAAAATCGCCACATGTTTACTAAGTTGATAAAACGTTATTAAAGTGAAGGGGATGAAAGTGGAAATGATTATTTTATTTGTAAATTGGAAGAAAATGTAACTTTACTATGGAATCAATCCATTTTTGTAGTATGTAGAAGAGAGTTAATAAAGGACTAAAAAAAAATTTAATTTTCTTGAGAGAAAGGAAAAAAAATGTTGTGGTATTACTGTCGACTCGAAACATAACCAAAGAGTTAGTGTATATTAGGGATCACTGAAGCTAAAAAAGACAGTTTTATTTCTTCTACTAATGTATTTTGAATAATCAATATGTTTACTGAACGATACGACTGATACGATTTTAAAAATATTCAAGTAACTCAATGCTTCGAATGAATTAAAAACATTAGAAATATTTGTTTATTAACCAGAAAATAAAGCTTATTTACATTTAAATCAATTAATTACATTGGGTTATACATATTTTGTTCCCCAGTATCTCTAAATGTTCTTTTGGAAAGTTTATAAAATGTTCGAAAACGGCTCTTAATCTCATTTATACATGAATTATGATCAGATTTGTATACGCTTAAAATTCTATTTGCCATTTAAAACAATTTCTTAAGATATAATTTATGGCAAACAATAAATTAATTATAGTATTTTAAGTAAGTTGTTTATTGTATTAAATATCTATTAAATAGAGGCAGACGTGTGTGTTTCTTCAGAAATAAACAAAATAGTGAAATTGTTCTTTATTCTATTATTTATTTTATAAGTAATTTCACAGTTGTTGTGTTTTTAACTTGTCTTCTAAAAGAAAGTGTTTAATTTAGAAAAATAAAAAATAAGATGCTTCCAATTTGATTATTAATAAAATTGTATGCATAATAAATCTTAGATGTAATATTGTAAATAAGAATACAAGTTTTCTGAAAAGTGAAAATTTAAAAGGCGCTCATAATACAAGTGTAAAACTTACTGTGTTTAATTTGGGAAAAGAAGGAATATTAGTGTAAAAGTGAACAAAACAACTTTTTTTTAAACCTTTTCTTGATTTCTATAAGCCTAGTGAAATGGTGATGATGATTTCCTGTCATGTTAAGCCATTTATAGTTGTATACATTCATATTTATTATAAATGATCTTAAACATTCAGATTCTTCTTGCTAATTATTCTACAGTTAATGAATGTTGAGAAATAAATAGTTAATGATTAAAGCTTATCTAACACATTTTTATATTAAATTTATATTAGCCGAACGTAATCTCGTCATAATAAGTGGTTGGTTTATTAAAAACATTCTTTTTATTTTTGAAAGAGAATATTTTAAAACTTTGAAGGTGAGATATTAACTTTCAGAAACTCAAAAAGTGCATTCAATTAAAAAAAGGAGTGATGTATTTTCTCGCCTTATTTGACTGGAAAATATACTTTAGAAAGCTGTTCAAACGACTTGTCGTCCAAAAAGTTGAAGCAAAATTTAATGAGCCGTAGCGAAAAGAGAAACCTAAAACATATTATCGCGTTGATTCAACTAATTAATACCACGCATAGGGAGGCATATGATTTCCTGTGTATCTTACAACACACAAAGTCTCTTCCTAATTAAAATGAATAGTTTAGGTTTTAAAGCTCTGAGATAGCGCCGTGCCTCTCTCTAATTGTTCAGATAACACATGAGTTTTTGCAGGATACAGCAGTTGAGAAGGAAAAAGGAGAGATGAGAAAATGAAAATGTAAGACATGTTTCAAGGCTAATGAACATAATTGAAGAAAAACAGTAACAGAAGGGAGTTGAGTACTTTTAATGTTGAAAATTACAGCAATGAAAAGTGGATGGATGAATGAACAAATTCTTTAACCTGATTAGAGAAGTGTGAAGACATTTTTCTTTAATTTTAATCCAATTATGTGTGAAAAGATATCTAATTTCTGTAAGACTTTTGTAATATAGTTCCCAAATTAAAATTAATTTCACGGTATTTTGTAATTTATTATTAAAGAAATTATGTGTTCTAAGCAGAAAGAAATCATTAATTTTTAAATTTATTCCTCATTAACCTTTTAAACGCGCATTATGAATGAAAGGTAACATTAAATAAATTTTGATAAAAATCAAATTTAAATTGAAACAAAGTTCTGTGAAAAAATTCAAAAAAATTGTTTTTAAAGATTTTTAGCATGTTCCAAAAATGAAACTTTGGCGTGTATCATTTAGTTTTTACGCATGTTTTTTAAAAGTATGACCAATGACATTTTAATTCAAAAATAAATTATTACATGCATTTTTAAGAAGTAGTATCTAAACCAGAGGTGGCACTTAACATTTTCCCATAAGGTTTCATCATTCTCCTCCGTTGTAGGGGGTAGGGGGATAAGGAAAAGAGCATGATACCCGACAAAACTATTAAAATGGGCCTTAAAAATCTAAAAATTAAAATGGGGAAAAGAAAAAGGTAATATCACAGTAAAGTTAAACAACTATGGACTTAAAGTATATTAACTTTTTACACGCCAGTGCTCCAATATTGGAACATCAATTTTGAAATTTTTTCAAAAATTCAATTTTATTCATAGTGTTCCGTAAAAATTATTTTGAAGACAAAAAATATGGATTTTTTTTTGGAATTGAAGTACTGTTGCTAAAGTAAATTGTCTCTATGAGAAAAAAAAATTAAATTGTGCCTTTTAACTTATATTTGATGGGGCAAAATTCAAAATTTATTTTTTAATATTTGGTAAAGTTAATTAAAAGAGATCATTTTAACTATAGACTGCAAGATATCATAAAAAATATCTTTGTTTTTTTACTATTGGGTAAGAAATTTCAATGTACCAAAAATGGAACATAGGCGTGTAAAAGTGTACTTTTTAACACAATGCAGTTACTTTGTCTACAGTTCACAAAAGAGAGGAAACATATTTCTGAACGCTAAAAACTTAAGTATGTGTTGGAAGAAAATATTTATGACAATTGACTTTCGTTTGGGCACCCTCTCTCAACTCCCCTTCACCAGTTTCTCGACAATCTCAAGTGAATTTCTCAGCTGCAGCAAAACTGCATGTGCGTTTGTTGATAGTTATATGTTGGGGTTACTTTATTAGCGTTGTTTTACTGTGTTACTTTTATTAATGGATATCACCAAGTGCCTGGATAATATTTATACTGCAGCACATAAGATTTATCAGTCATGATTGTTTCTACTGTATAATGCCTGGAAATAGATTCAGAAAGATAAAAAAAAATGCATTCATAGTATCGATAATAACAAATTGACATCTGAAGATAAAATGGGAGAAATTTCTCTTTTTCATGAAGAACTTGAAAAAAAATTCAGCATTTCGACATCTTTCATTCTAAACTGAGTATAGATGAATCGATGGTCCCTTATTACGGTCACCATTAAGCCAAAATGTTTGTCAAAAGCAAACCGATTTGGTTTGGATATAAAATATAGATGTTGTGTTCTAGCAGTTGCTATCCTTACTGTATGAGAATTTATTGTGGGAAAAAAAGGAAATAGAAATCTCTCCTCTTGGATCTAGAGTAGTGTGGGAACCTTTTTCCAGTGTTGAAAGTCCCGACAAGTATGAAATATTCTTTGACATTTTTTTTCATCACATAAACTGTTAACAGTACTGTCTGAAAAGAATTTTAAAGCATTTGGTACAATTCGAGATAATAGCACAGGAAGATGCCCTTTGAAATGTCCAAAGGAATAAAAAAATGGCAATGAGGTAATTTCGATTACCGAAGTGATGGACAAGTGTACATTTGCCGTTAGAAAGACTGTGTTGTAGTTACTATAGCATCCAATAATGTAACCCATGAGCCTGTCTTTAAAACCAAGAGATTTTGCCGAGCACAAAAAAGAAAATTGATATTTGTCAACCAAATCTTATAAAAATGTACAATGAGGCAATGGGACGTTGCGATTTTCTTGACAGACTTCTTGGAACATATAGGCTTTTCTTGAAATAAAAGATGGTATTGTAATCTATTTAACAATGCGCTAAATATGGCGTTGTGTATGTCAGAAAAACACAACGAAAAAATGCCTCAAGCGCAAAAAAAGATTGCATGACAAATATTTTCTTAACTACCATGGGCATCAAAAATATTTTAGGGCATAAAAGAACACATCTTAAAACAATAATATATTTTGTCTGCATTTCTCATTTTAAAAAATTTTGGTAAGTCTGCATTTTTGCAGGTTTTTTAGCTTTGTGAATTTTTAAATGAAGGTCATTTGTTTATTTCTTTGTCCTGATGATGTTTTCATTTATTGAGTGTATTTCTAATATCTAATTTTAAATTTCTATATAATGCATCAATTCCTGTTTATAAAATATATTTTAAGCTTAATCTGTTTTATTTTGGAATTATATTTAAAAGTTTACTTTAAAGGTGGCGCGAGCAGGGGGCACCCGTCGGTGAACCTGCCCCCCTTTGAGGTACATTTAAAAAATTTGCAGTGGAAAAATGATAGATTTTTCTTGTTGACAATCAAATTTTTAGTGCTTTTCCCCCATTTTAATTTTTAGAGTTTTAAGGCCCATTTTAATGGTTTGTCAGGTATCATGCCCTTCCCCCTATCCCTACAAATGATGAAACCCCATGGGGAAATGTTTAGTGCCACTCTGGTTTAGATACGACTTCATAAAAATGTATATAGTAATTGATGTTTGAATTAAAATGTCATTGGTCATACTTTTAAAAAACATGTGAAAAAATTAAATGGAGCCCGCCAATGTTCCATTTTTGAATCATGCAAAAATCTATAAAAAAATGAATTTTTTTTCATAGATCTTATGTTTAATTTCAATTTGATTTTTGACAAAATTTACTTAATGTTACCTTTCAGTTATAATGCGGTGTTTAAAAGGTTAAATGTTTTTAGACAAAGCTAATCATATATGTAACTATATCTCTCGAAAACTCTTTTTTGCGTAATAGAATGATCTACATAACGGAAATTGTGATTATGATGGTTAAATATAGATATTTTTTCTGTTTAATTAATGAATATATGTCGAGTTAATTAATAAACATCGTTTACCTTAACAAACTGAAATTGTACCTGCTGATGACTGATTGGTGCGATTTCATTTTGATCAAACTTTATCATATGTAGGCAACATATGAGGAGCAAATTGTGAGAGACGCAACTTTTTTAATTATGATTATCCGAATTAAAGAATAAATATTTTAGACTTCGAATTACTGAACTAAGGAGTAATTTAAAAATTCAAATATTTCAATGCGGAAAACTATAGCAACAATAATCCCCGTGCAGCTTCTTGATGTCTCGTAAAATATAGACTCTTCCAAATATTTAGGAAGAAATCAAGTGATATACGTCAATACGTTTAAATAATGGTTAACTATTTAGTAATATGAAACGTGCTAATTAATAGAATATCAAATAATCTGAGTGCTCATTTACAACAAAAATATAAAAAAAGTTTTCGTATTATTCATTTATGTAGGGTATTGAATTATATTAATCATATTTAAGAGAAATATTAAAATAAATAATTAATTAGTAGCAACGCTTCATGTAAATTGTTTTGTCATTTACACTAGATATGTTAAAACGTTTCTCAAAGGAATATAACAAATAAAAATTAGGAATATTAGAAAAGTGTGTAATTCAGAATTCCACTATTGTTGAAAAATATTGCGTTCAAATTGTGGGGAAAAATCTTTGATGTTTGTATTTTCAAATTTTAAAGGCACGTGAAAGAACTGAAAAAAAAGGGAACACTCGGTTATGAAGTTTTAATGCTTTGTGTTATAGGTCATTTTATTTGTAAACCTGAAGTAAAGTGGTTATTCCCAAGATAATTTATAATTTACTATTTGTAATTGTTGCAAGACATTTACGAAAGCCATCAATTTAATGTAATTCGTTAAGTATACTATTAATGTTTCATTGATGAAATATTTTAACCCCTTAACTTAACCGGTTTGCTTGTACACTGTACGGGCACTAATATTTTCTTATTTTTATTTTTGACTTGCAAGTATTTTTAATTCTTATCGTGAGATTATTATTGCTAATATTTTTAAAAGATGCAGTTTGTGTGTGTGTGTTCAAGGTACTTAAATGCTCCTCATCAGGTATTTTCTAAGTGGTGAAGGTGAGAATATTTTTTAAAAATCGAGAGATTCTCGAGGTCGTTCGATTTAAGAACAGGGATCCTGCAAACAATGTGCAGGGTTTTGCTTGTGAAGAAATGTAAATTGAAAAATAATCCAAAAAATGCCAGTATATGTCTGTCCCGTTTGCAATATAAAATCGTATTACATCGTGATTCAAATTGTGCCTGTGTGTACATGTGCAAAAACTCACAAACACCTCATCCGTATGAAAAATAAGTACCAGCATAAATTTCTTTTTGAAAATATGAGAAATTATTTTAAGATATATATAATAGTCTTCACAGCATGCAGAGCGTAATAAAAAAAACACTTACGGATTTTTCTGTTTCACAATTATAAAATTTAAAATAGTGTGAAAAATTTAAAATTGAAAATTAAAATAAGATTCTTCCAATCCCTCATTCTATTAAATAGTTTGCTTAGTTATATGTGCTATAAGAAAATGTGCGTTTTTTAGAAGCATTTTATACAATAAAATTGAATGGTCTAAGGGGTTAGTAGATGTGTACAGTCAACTATATAGGACCTCAAAATAACTTACACCAGTGTTTGATAATACATTGACACATGACCACTTACAGATAAGAAAATTTAGATATATATATATAGTAGAAATGACATTTTATAACTTAACTCAGTGGCACGACAGCCCATGAGGGCCAAAGCCTACTGTGCCCATCTCAGTATACGTGACCTTGGGCGATGAGCAGATGTTTCGGTCAGGTAGTCAGTCTGACGTGAAACCCCAGTACATTTTATTAGCTGCCTACAATATTTATTAATTTTATAATTCTTTTTTCAGGAAGAGCTATTACACGATATATTTGAAAGAGGGAGAATAATATTTTCTATGTCTGAGAGAATTTGATATACAAGCAGTAAAGCTCCTTTTTTCCAAGCGATAACGAACCATGAGAACTATTTTTGTTTTGATTACTCCATAAATCAATATCCAAAATATTATGACTTAAATGTGTACACTAAATATGGTAATGGTTCAATGGCTAGTTGAATAGGATAACCTATATATATATATATATAACACCTAATTATTTTTGCTAACTTTACATTGAAAAGATAGATAGTTTGATAATTAAAAAAAACAAGTCTTTACTTTTAAGTATATTTTATAATCGTCTTCAAAAAATTTTTTTTTAAAAAAATGATGCACACATATTCAATTTTGTAACTTTTTTTTGTTCATAGTAAATGTAATAATAAACTATTAATTCTTCTCCTCATCATTTGCTTTTAATCATGCATAATAAATGTCATGATAAATATGCAGAAAATGATATGATTTTATTTTATAAAACATTCGAATTTGAAATATTTCATTAAAGGAGTTTATTACTTAGATTATGTCTCTAAAATCATAATATTAAGTGATGGCCAAATAGGATTGAATTTTACTTTCACTTTTCTTACAATAATTTTGAACCTTATTTCAAATTTTATTTTCCTATTTTTCTTGCTTTTTTTTTTTTTAATTTAAAAGAGGAAAGAAATTTCCTCATAAATAAATAAATCCAAGAATTTAACACATTGGATTGATTGTTTTTGATAAAAACAAATAATCTGAGCCTAAGCAAATTTGAAGAATGACACTTTTTGAATGTAATGTTTATGATTTTTTTTTCGAATAAAAACTGCTAAGCAGTTGAAATTTAAAATAACAAAGTTTTATTTTCTTTTTTCGTGCATTAAATTTTAATCTACTATACAGATACCTAAATGAAAGATATACATTTATTCCTGTAATGCAGATGCAAAAAAAAGCCACATGGAATAAAAAATTCAAATATTTAGCAAAAAAACTACTAAAGTATTCTTCATGTATATAATCATCGTCTAATTTCATGACATTTAACTACCTAACTATGCTTTTCTTTTGGATTCTAGAGTAAATAAATTAATTAATGGTTGAAACTAAGAACTAAGAAAAGTTTTTAGGTATTTACTTTATTTCAAGTGTAAAAGTTCAGGTCAGTGCGGAATCTCACAAGAAATAACAGATTGAGAGCAATTCTTTATTTTAAAGCTATCAATTATCTGGATGAAAATAAATAATAATATGAAACTACTATTTAAAACCAAATATAAATTATTCTTAATAGAAATTAAAAGAACCCTTTTAAAAATAGCAAAAATATCAAACCTTTACCTGTATACTCAGATCATCATTTTTATTTTGAATAATAAAAACAATAATTCAAAAGTGCTTCCATTTCTAAATGAGGCCTCAAGTTAAAAAATGTTCTCCTGTGGCATAGTTTTTTAATATATGTGTTACTCTTCCCCTTTTATCTCTCTCTTTATATATATATATATATATTGTTACGAACTTCACGTAAAATAGTATAAATAATTTGTATTTGTATGTGAGAAGCATTTATATGACTTTATGTTATATTTATTTTATGTCAAAATTGTAACCTACAACTCCGTCTCTTACGTTATAAAGGGGATTCAAAGGGAACATGGCGAAATCTTGGCATAATTTTTGGCGCCTACTTGGTGGCTTGCCGAACATGTTGGCGACCATTTTTTGGCAAGTTCGGGCCCTTATTTATTCTTCTAGAAATTAGGGGATAATTCCACTAATTTCACGATCTATGATGCAAGCGGATTTTTCATGAAGGATCCGCCGGGCCTTTATATACAGAGATGCTCGCCAAAACGTATCAGTCTGGTTTTGACTAGTGATTAGTTGTATTTTTTTTTTTTTAGCGTGAAGACTAGCGATTAGTAGTCTTGCCTCGACCGACTAGCGATTAGCTCGGCTATCAAGTACGACGAGCGTTACTTTTAAATAATCTTTTGCATACGTGTATTTTAGACTCTGATAATTCTGTCTGAGGGCCGTAGAAGGCGTGAAGACCTTTTGATATATTTTCAGCAAAATTTGCTGCTGAATCCCGTATTTCAAGGATTGATTTTCGACAATAAATTCTCATCGCTCTTAAAGAACTGCCTTGTTCACTGCGTCTGATTTGCATAAAATCCTCAAACCCCAATCAAAGTTACAATCTATATATATAGTAAAATAAAATGCTAAGTAAGAAACGTGTGTAACCTACAAGGCCAAATGAGAAATAAATTGGATTCCAAGAAACATAACAATTCAAGACAGAAAGATTCTTTGGACTATAATGGACATTTTTTATGATTTCTAAAGCTGTCACTGAATTAGACCAGAGAATTAAGGTTAAGCTGCTTTATGGTACCATCTTTACCGCACAGAAGAAATTTTCGACATAATAGAAGAAAAACAGAGCCATGTTTAAAAGTGAAGCCTATTTCTAACACATGAGTATGATAAACCAGACAGTAAAATAAAATGCAGTTATGAAGAGAGAACAATAAGTTTTCCCTCATACACAGAAGAATATTAAGAAAAAATCTATAGTAAAAACTAGGATAAAATCTTACATGTAAAAATGCAAACCATAAAGAAATATGAAGACAAGCATCTTATGCAAAAATCACGCGCTAAATGACGTATTAAAATAGAAATGTTAACTCATGGAGCAAAAGAAAAACAGTGGCGACCTCTAGACAGTTATTTTACAATAAAACTATATATACGGTTTTTTAAAGAAATAAATAATCTAAATAAAAAAAACGTTAATATATCATAGAAATAGATTTAAAAATGAATTTACTTGAATAGTTTTATTACAAACATTTATTGCAGATTTTTTTTTATAATTACATTATTTTAATACATTATCAATAACTAAATCATTGTTTATTCTTATGAAAGAGTTAAGATAATATTTCTGAATAAAGATATATGTAGGTTTCTACATCAGAGTGACATTTTTATAATGTTAAAATCAAAATATATATTATCTTTTATCATAGATATTACTCATTAGCAAATTATTCCTAGTGTTTCATTGAAGGTCCAAAAAGTTAGCTGACTCATTATTGTAATTAGTTTTTAATAATTTTATAAATAAAGGGGATAATAATTAATGCTAGGAACAAAACCTACTATAGCACTAATAATAATTAGGTCAGCTATGTATCTAAATAAGTAACAAGATTCGTAACTAATACTATCATTTTCATAAAAGTTCCAATAAATATTTGTTATACTAGTAGGTCCACACACATACACACACACATATGTATATAACAATTAGACTTTTCTTTTTTTCTACCTAATTTTCCACAAGATGCCATGTAAAAACATTTAGAAGCCATAAAACTCTTTTTTTAAATTTAATCGTTTATAAGTGCGATAAAACACATATGTGCCTCTCCTGGTTGAAGTAAAATAAATTAAATAGAAAAAAAAATATTTCCTAAATTGCATAAAAATCAAGAAAAAAGTTTTTACTATCTTCATAAACTCTTGTTGAATTGGTAAGTATTAATGTGGAGAAAGAATATAAGTGAGATATATATATATATATTACATCACATTTCATATGACAAACAAATAATGCATTGAAAAATTTACCAAAATTCTGAAACAATCAACAATTACATTTTAGGAAAAAAGTAAATGAAAACTAGAAATTCCCTGAGGAAAGAATAATACTCGCTTTATTCTCTGAACAAACTGGAAAAGAACGATATTGTCTAAACCAGTGGTTCCCAAACATTTTTAATCCTTGAACTCCTTTTATAGTCAAAATTTGCCTACGAACCCCTTTTTAAAGTCAAAATTTGCTCAAGGACTCCATAGTGAAAACGCTACATAACTGCATAGTATAAAAAATAACAAATTTAAAAAAATGTTGAAGAATTATTTATTGAAATTATAACGTTTGTTTAAAATAAAAAAAAATAATTATGACTTGTATGAAGTTGATGAGATAAAATGAGAGTGTATTTATGTCCGTCTCAATGTTTGTGAGTAGCAACAGCAAATCTTCACGAGCACTAGTTTTTAGTTGGTTTCTTTGTGTGATGAGGTTTTTTTACGACACTGAATCCACTTTTTATCAAAGAAGAAGAGAAAGTAATCAACAACGTCTGTGCAAAAACCCATAATTTAGGATATAAAATTGAGATTTGTTTTTGTAACCAGAATGTGTGGTATTCTTGTTCAAACATTGTTTAAGTCCCTAATTTGTGGATATCTCATTAAAAAGCTCCTGTATTAGTGTGGATTTTCAGTGTTTGGTATCTGAGTTATTCCACGCACTAACATCCAGTCTGGAATATTCAATTGAATTATTTTTATTAACTTTAATTCCCCTAAAAATTAAAATGGATCATTTTTTTAAAATGTTATATTAAACCTTGCGTGGACATCCTGGACGTTGTTCAAGGATCCCCAAATCAATTAAATTTGCCACGGCTCCTCTGAATAATATTGGGAACCCATGAGAGTCCATAGGGAACAGTTTGGAAATTGTTTATCTAAATACTTCTTTATTTGCATAGTGCCATAAAGTTGAACCTAAATAATATAAACAAATTTAAAAAATATGGCACTTCCAGCATAATTTCTTTTGAATGCAACCATACCTGCAATAATATATACCGATAATAAATTTCAAGCATCATTACATAGTCACAGAAGGATTATTTTCCGTGTCCGTCCAATAAATATTCCTCCTTTTGAAAATTCGGAAATCGTATATGAGAAATAAACAGTAAAAAAATTGATTAAAGATTCCCTATTTGCTTTGTTGAAGTTTTCTAATTTGAATTATGCACATATTTTCTTCTGAGACAACGAAGTTTTATGTTATTTTGAAATTTATATTATAAGCACCTTTAGAGTTTTCTAATTGCACCCGTAAGTCGCCATTTTATTTTATGCAGATTATTTTTACATATTTTAGTGGGAAAATGTTTTCATTAAAAATATGCTTTTGATTTCAATTTAAAAATGCTTATTTTGATTTTCCTTATGAGTTATTTAGTCATATTTGGGTACCGGGACGAGAAATCCTACTTTTGAGGTTTTTAAGAATAAGAAGAATAAGTCTTATGAGTGTATATATCACCAATAAAAATTACTGATGTATCATGATTTCCATATTCTTTTACAAATCAATTTACTATGATTTTCCAATGAAATTGTGCTTACTTCGCTTCTTTGACCAATGTTTACAGCCAAAATAATGTTATGAACTGTACTAAATATGCTAAAGAGTGCTTATTTTATTTTGTTCTAAAATAAGTCGTATATTTTGTTCATCACATGAAAGGAAAGAAGCTAAAGGAAACTCCTCTATACCAAGTTACTGGTATTTTACATTTTTTCTTCCCTTGTGCTTTAAAATTTTAGTTTTTAAAGCATACCATAGTTCAAATGGAATAATACTTCGGATCAATAATTTCAAAAGATAAAAGTACTACATATGTACATTTTAGATTTATTCGTTAGAAAAAAATAGAGTATGCGCGATTTATACAGAAAATATACTTAGGATAACAAAATGCAGTTTGAACAAATTGCAAGTATAGTGAATTCTAGAGAATACTCTCAATATCAGTTCTAACAGAGCCATTGGTAAGAAAATATTGGAAATATATTTCTGAAACCAAGAATATTTATGTCTATATTGCATTTTTCAATATCAGGGATAAGGTTTATCCATTTTATTTGATAACTAGAAGCATTTGGTTGTTATCCGTGACATCATTGAAACCCAGCAGTATTTCGACGCCATTCTAAGCCCCGGAGATTGTTCTGTTTTTTCATAGAGCTTGAGTGTTTTTTTTTGCCCAAGGAAGAATTGATTCCACTCAGAAAGAATGTGGAACCATATGAAGCTGATTTTGTGGAAGAAATTCTACTTCAGTTGTCACCAGGCTAGTAGGCACTTTTATTTAAAAATTTAAAAAAGCTAAAATTTAAAATTACATTGTTTTGCCACATTTTAAAAAATACACTCACTTCCAAAAGTTAAGCACGAATATGTAAAATGCAAAAAAACTCAATAAATACTGCTTTGATTGACACAAAATTTGGCAGTAAAGTAGCATATATATTTATACATAAAACAAAATCAATAATTATATACAGAAATGAAAACAATATTAAATTTTTGTAAGTTATCAGATAATGTCATACTGGAGACTTAGACAGAATAATGTATAAAGTGAAAATAAACAACATAAAATGAAAAAAGGACATTAATAGGGTATGTGATCCCCCCTCATCTGTATGCAAAGTTTACACCTTCTGACCATGCTTTCAATTAGGTGGTCAACCACCGCAGAATTAAGCAATCGCCATTCTTCTCGCAGAGCAGTTTCCAGCTCATTAAGAGTGGCTTGAGGTGGGAAAAGTGAAGATACAGCACTGCCGAGAGCATCCCAAAGATTTTTAATGGGATTAAGATCGGGCGAATATGCTGGCCACGCCATAAGCGCAATCCCTTCACTCTCCAGGTAGTCATCGACGATGTCAGCAATATGGGGATGTGCGTTATCGTCCATTAAAACAAAAGTAGGGCCAACTGCTGCCGCGTACAATCTCACAATGGGTTCTAGTACTTCATCTCGATACCGGACAGCCATCACAGAACCACGTTTAAGGATGTGCAGGTCGGTGTGGTATCCTAATATCCTAATGAAATTCCTGCCCACACCATAATGTTTCCGCCTCGGAATGCGTGATGTTCGGTGATATTTTGGGGCTGATTGCGTGTTCCTTGTTTACGCCATATCCTTATACGTTTGTCATCTGGCTCCAGACCAAATCTTGACACATCAATAAACATGGCATTGCCCCAGTCAGACAGAGTCCAGTTGCCATGTTCCCGGCACCACTTTAATCGTGCCCCTCTTGATTGGACGAATAGAGGAACGCAAACTCGAGGTTCCTGGGCATACAGTCCATTCATATGTAATCTTTGGCGTACAGTACTGCAGATATAGCCTTACCAATGGTGGATGCTGTAATCATAGATGTCACACGTGTGGATGTCGCTCGGCGATTCCGCTTGGCTACAATTGCAATATATCGATCTTCCGCGGGTTTGTACCCCTTGGACGGCCGCTTACGGGCCTTCGGACAACTGTATGTGTGGTTTGAAATTGTTTCCATAAACGTGAAATTACAGAATGTTGAACGCCGAAGAAAAGAGCAACATCTGTGATCGACTGTCCTGCTTCAATGCGCTCCACAGCACGCCAGCGCTCAGAATCTTCCATTCGTTTTCTGGAAGTCAAAGAAACACGTATGTCTTGAAAACAAATTGTATGAAAGTTTTAAACACCTACCAGCACTTACAATCAACTTCTGTAACCCTTCATAAAGCTGGCTTCTTATAAGACTGCCCTTTTTGCATATTTCTTGACATGAAAGCATGATTGGCTGTTACCTAACATATTTGCATGCTGTCATCTACCTCTGCAGCGAATTGCATCCTCTTCAATTCTGAATGGTTTCCGGAAATTAGCATTTTCCTCTCCGTACTTAACTTTTAGAAGTGAGTGTAATTCGTCGAATTAATTGTAACAAAAATTTTAAGATATTTGTTTATCAATAAATATAATCAATAATATACATACATGAAAAGAATGAAAGAACAAAACTTTAAAAAAAGATAAAAATAAACTGTTATATTCAAAAACGATCAAAAAACAATTACACACGTATACATGTATTGCATATACATAGAATAATCATAAATAGCTGAAGAAAAGTGTGATTCAACGAAATAACATTTTATCAATATACTAATTATTTGTTTCTCATGCACTTATATTCTATGTTCAGAGTGTCCTATTATTTATTGAATTTGTTAAATTTCAAGGAAATAAATTAATCTTTCATAAACTACAGAATTCGTAAAACTTTTACGCAACCAGTTTTCGAAATTCTAGAGCTTTATTTAAATGGAAATATTTTGCATAAAACATTGGAAAACATATCACTCTTCATCTCCAGTAAATCATCTAGGGCAATTGGGATTAGTTTTAATTTAAGCTGTATAAAGTATGATTGAAAGCGCCAAATGATAAATGAATTAAAAACAGTAGCTAATCCTTGTGTTAGAAGTACGTGGGCATTCTTTGACATCTAAGAAGGAATTAGAGGTGGTTCAATAATTATCTCAGCCCGTAAGGTGGCTTTTTTGTTTTTAGTGAAAAGGAAGCCTATTCCCTTCCTTTTCTCAGAAAAGTGTTGTTTTGGCGTATTGATCTGCTACTTAATTATCATATAACTGTGAGTTTTATTCCAGTAAATATATAAATATCACATTTCTAGTGCGATAAAATTCATTTTTATTTTTATTCAGATGTGGACTCATTGAAAACATTTTCAAAATAAAATGGATGACGAACTGTTACCAAGTATGAAATATTTGGTTCTGTTTTCTAACACACTTGACTTTGAGACTTCTAGAGAATTTCTGTTTGGAATAGAAGAAATATATTATAACTTGTAAGTTTCGTGTAACCACCTCTTCCACCTACGGTAAAAAATGCACTGGGTGTATTCTGTCTTGAATCTTTTTTGCTCTTTTTATCATGACTGTTTTTTTTCAATCCGATCTCATCGAGACCTATTTCTACATCTTATTCTTTTGATTCCAGGAATTACTTAATGCTTAATTTTATTTCTCGTTTTGAATGCGTATTTCAAATAATCACGCTTTGGGACATTACTAAATTTACTACTTACTAATTTTATTTGCTCTTTTGTAGACGTATATTTTTAACAAGCCTTTCAATTTATATCATACCATTATCATTTACTATTTAATGCAAGTACACCACATCTACTAATTTTCTTCGTATTCGATTATGTCTTATTAGTGGTTTTTTATGCTATAGGAGGAAACATTTCAAGTCCGGAATCACGGACATATTCATAAATATGTCCATCACTTTATACCGTCACTTAGATTTTTTTTCTCAGTATCTTCACCTGAAGTATTTTCAAAATCACATATCATTAACATTCGTTAAACACAATTTTACTTTTGAGGATTTTAGCCATTATTTGAGTGGCTGTGAGCCACCATAGTTACAATCTTAGGGCTGATATTATCGTTGGGTCTTAGTTTCAAGTTCTGGTGGCCCTAAAGATCCGCCGGGTTTAGCGGCTGATGCATACTGAATCTATTGAAGTTCAAAATGCTTATACGTTGACGTAAAACGGAAGATTGAATAATGGGCTATCAAATCAGGTGTAATTTTTGTCACTTGACTAAGATACAAAACCATTATACCCATCACCAATAATCTTTGAGTTGCTCCACAGTTGAACCATAAAAATATTAATCAATAATTTGCCATTAGCAAAAATACTCTTCAAATTATCAAATATACCCATTAGGACACTCCGATTGCATTTGATGTATTTTCGTTTCCTCAAATGGGTGACAACAAGATTTTAGGATCATGTGGGTATAAAAAAGGTTTAAAAGGGTTTTTAGGTTGGGGGTGTAATTTTTTCCTTTATATACAAACCGTAATTCAATCAAAAAGATTTTTATTGTATAATAATTTATGTTTATCAGTTGATGTGTGTGTGTTTTTTTCTTTTTTGACTTTTTTTTTGTGAAATAGACAAGTTATTTAAAAACACATTTAACTTCTGGCCCAAAAACTCTCAAAAAATTACGTATAGCTTAATAAAGGATATTTGCATTTTCAATGCCAATTGGGGAAAAAAGGACACGTTTTTGCTCTCTGCTTCCAGCCGGGGCCCCCTCAAAGGGGGCCCCTACGCATGCCCTTTTTCTAGGGGGTCTATCTCGGTACGAAAAGGGTAAATGGATTCTGGAAACCCTTCCCCCTATATTTGGCAATAACACCATCCGCTATCCATCCCCAGGCAAATGTTTGCTGCAGCCAAGCTTCAAACTCATGTGCTGAACAGCTATGGGTAATTACTGTAAAAATTACACTTGTTCACGATGATTTTAATAAACACTTTGTATTTACATTCGTCTTTTACTTTTGTGTTTGAGCGTCACCCGGTCACTTGCACCCATAAATTCCTATACAATAAATTAGTGGTACAATGTTCTCTACCGGCCCTTAAAGTTTGTACCATGAATTTGAGACCACCCTGTATATTCTACGTATTTCTAACACGTGACCCTATAAGTTATTCACGGTTGAATTTTAACTAATGTGTTCATCCACGAAAAGTTTGGATTTCATAAATTAAATCAGGTTACAGCCATAGTAAAATCTGAATTGTATTTTGATATGTATTAATTTTCTCGTAAAATAAGTAAAATAAAAAAACTATTGTCTTGATAAGCAAGAACATATAAAAGTAAGGGAAAAAAACTATTTTGGATTCATTATTTTAATTTTGTTTTTATACCCTTAAAAAATCGCCAAGTAAGTGTTTTTTAGTATAAATATATTAAATCAACTCTTCTCACACTGCGGGTCTCACCCCCTATGGTGGCATGATAACCCTAAGTGGGGGAGTGAGCATATCAAAAAGTCAGAAATAAACTATTTTTAAAAAATTTTCCAAATTTACTGGAAAAGGGAAACAAAACAAAACCCAATTTTTCTGACCAAAAGAAAAATAAAATACACATTCACACTGATTTAATACACTTATAAATGTATCAGTACTGTGCAAGGTATTTGATACTTAACCCGTTACCTCCCAGTGATCTATTTATAGATCACCTCTCTCTCTCTCCCACTCAAAACTCCCAGTGAAAACTATATTTTTTTAATCACTTCTCATTGTCATTGGCTGATTTCCTTTAAAATGTGGCTTACACCCCAAACGAGATTTGAAGCATTCTTTTCCCCAAAAAAATCCAAGCCCGCTAGCATCTGATGTTCCCAAATTTTTAAGCTTCAAAGTGCAGCTTTCGATTTTGTATCCAACAGAAAAAAAATTAAAAAAAAAGTTCAACTTTTGAGTTTTACATTTTTTAGTACCGTTTTAATTATTCTGGTTTTTTTTATATTTTGAAAAATAATTGTTTTTTTTTATTAAAATGCAAGTTTTAAAAAAAGCTGATCTAAAAAAAAAGATCGCTGGGCGTTAGTGGTAACTAATATCATTTTTTTTTCCCCTTTTTATTTCTTCCAGAATTTCTCGGCGTAAAAATGTTTTTACACCGCCGAAGAAGCGTTAAAATATATGTTTCCTCAGGAAAAGGTCGATATAATTGTTTTCCTTCTAAAAGTGTGGATGAGTTAACTGACGAAGGGAAAATTTTTAATAATGATAAAACTACTCCCCTGGTAAAAAACTTTTCAGGTAATGTAGAAATCTGTGTACCCATGGTAGAAGTAAAATAAAAAAAACAATATGAATCGATAGACATAAGCGATAATGGCCCCAATATTCGGGGGAAATTTCCATCTAGCACCAGTAATGCCGTGGTTCTTGTGACTACTGTTTTGATGAAAAGAACGAAATAACTATAGTTAAATGGAAAGATAACAAGTGTGTAACAACAGCGACAAACTTTGATTACATACAGCCTTTAATCCAAGTATCAAGGCATCAAAAAGGTTTGAAAGAAAAATCCCAAATTTTGCAACCTAATAATATTTACCAGTATAACAAAAATATGGGTAAAGTCGACCAGCACGACTGGCTCTTAGAAAAACACACAGTTCAGATCCGTGGCAAAAAATGGTACTGGCCAATCTTTACTAGAGTTATCGACTTGGCTATCGTAAATACGTATATACTGTGTTCAATTTAACAAATTATGAAAAGAAAAGTATAAAATACATCCGAAGATATATCGCCGTTGCGTACCTCAAACGGGGAACAAATTCTAAGAAAGGCATTGGAAGACCTCTGATGATGTCATCAAGATCAACCGTAATAGACTCTATGCGTTTAGATAGAAAAGACCATGTTATAGGAAAAAGAAAATCCAAAGAAGATGCCAGTTTCAAAAATGTAAGGGTAGACCTCTGACGTTTTGTACAAAATGTAATGTAACCCTTTGTCTGAAATGTTTACTATTATATCACACTTAACTTTTACAAATTGGCTGCATAAAATTATAACTAAGTTTAGGTCTGTAAAATAATATTTTCTCTTTTAAATCATATTAGTTGCTTTTAAATTCACAAAAGTTTAATTTTCCCCCCTAAATTTGTAATTCTTTAAATATAAAACCACAGGAAAGTTACTTGGTCTTTTACTACCATAAGCGCCCAGTGATCTATTTATAGATCACCTATTATCTCAGCAGCTAATTACGGAAAATGGATTCAACTTCATAATTACTCTATTTATGATATATGACTTATAATTTAAAAATAATTTTCAAAAATTTCGATTTTAAAATAATTTGAGCGTTAACAGGTTAATTTATCAATACTAAAATAAAAACATGTTTAGTAATTACTATTGACATACATGGGCTTGTCATATATAAAATTTAATATTCTTCGTGATAACTTGTATGGTTTATAATTAAAGTCGTATTGTAGATTTTGTGCCAAAGTACATTATTATTGCATTCAATACATTGTTATTGTAAGGAAGGGAAACGATGAAAATTATGATGAGAAATTATTAAGTCGCAAATATTGAAAGTTTGAGAAGCATTGACATATGTCATCTTAAGATATAATAAGCTCCAATTAGGTGAAGGAAACGTGAAATGTGTAAGGCGATAATACAAGTAGAGAGCAAAATCCACTTTCAATGGGTTCCTCAGTTTCTATAAAATAACTGGAGATATTGACTGTCCTCTATGATCCTGGAAGATGTTGGCATGATAAATTGCAATCATTGCATAGCAGGTCATTCCTAAGTGTATTCACCACCAGATAAGAAGTAAAACCATTATCATTTTACTATTTAATGCAAGTACATCATCTACTAATTTTTCTTCGTATTCGATTGTCTTATTAGTGGTTTTATGCTATAGGAGGAAACATTTCAAGTCCGGAATCACGGACATATTCATAAATATGTCCATCCTCTTTATATACCGTCCTTGATTTTTTTCTCAGTATCTTCCTGCAAGTATTTTCAAAATCACATATCATTAACATTCGTTAAACACAATTTTACTTTTGAGGATTTTAGCCATTATTTGAGTGGAACGGCTGTGAGCCACCATAGTTACAATCATAGAGCTGATATTATCGTTGGGTCTTAAATTCAAGTTCTGGTGGCCCTAAAGATCCGCCGTGTTTAGCGGCTGATGCATACTGAATCTATTGAAGTTTAAAATGCTTATACGTTGACGTAAAAAACGGAAGATTTGAATAATGGGCTATCAAATCCAGGTGTAATTTTTGTCAACTTGACTAAGATACAAAACCATTATATCCATCACCAATAATCTTTGTGAGTTGCTCCACAGTTGAACCATAAAAATATTAATCAATAATTTGCCATTAGCAAAAATACTCTTCAAATTATCAAATATACCCATTAGGACACTCCGATTGCATTTGATGTATTTTCTTTTCCTCAAATCGTGACCACAAGAGTTAGGATCATGTGGTATATCAAGGTTAAAGTGATTTTAGTTCGAGAGTGTAATGTGTTTGTCCGGTATATACAAACCGTAATTCAATCTAGAAGAGCTTTATGTGTGTAATAATTTATGTTTTATATCAGTTGATGTGTGTGTGTGTTTTTCATTTTGACTTATATTTTGTGAAATCGACAGTTACTTAAAACACATTTAACTTCTGGTCACGAAACTCTCACATGAAAATTACGTATAGCTTAATAAGAGGATATTTGCATTTTCAATGCCTTGTGTGGTGCATTGGATACGAAAAGACACAGTCAGGCTAGAAGTATAAAAAAATATATAATTTTATTTACAAGAACATACTAAAATAACCATCTCACACTCGGAGCACGTTTTTGCTCTCTGCTTCCATCCGGGACCCTCAAACGGTCCTACGCATGTCCTTTTCTAGAGGAGTCTATCTCGGTACGTAGGGTAAATGGATTCTAGGAAACCCTTCTCCCCTACTATATTAGGCAGTAACACCATCCGCTATCCATCTCCGACGGCAATGTGTGCTGCAGCTAAGCTTCATAGATCATGTGCTGAACAGCTATGGGTAATTACTGTAAAAATTACACTTGTTCACGATTATTTTAATAAACACTTTGTATTTACATTCGTCTTTTACTTTTGTGTTTGAGCGTCACCCGGTCACTTGCACCCATAAACTCCTATACAATAAATTAGTGTTACAATGTTCTCTACCGGCCCTTAAAGTTTGTACCATGAATTTGAGACCACCCTGTATATTCTACGTATTTCTAACACTTGACCCTATAAGTTATTCACGGTTGATATGTATAGATTAAAGTGCTTGGGCCCTAATAAAGTTCCTTGTGGTACCCCACTGAGAATTGGACGCGGGGTGGAGAGACTGTTTTCAACTCTTACCCTAAATTCACTGGAGTTTAGGTAGGAGTGTATAATTTTGATGAGTTGGTCCGAAAACCCTAGTCGCATCATCTTGGATAGCAAGCCAGCATGCTAAATTTTGTCAAAGGCTTTGGCTATGTCTCCAAAAAGCATACCCGTGGCCTGTTTATTTTGAAAGCCGTGATAAATCATCTCCATATTCTATATCCAGCTCTGGTAGTGAGATTGGACGGTAATTTTTGAGGGTCGGTATCATCAGGGTGGGCTTAAGTATGGGGACCTGCAGCAGTCCTCAATTCTTAGGGAAATGACAGTTCTCCATTAATAGATTTAACAGCATGACAATAAAAGGAACGAATTTGAGGGGGAGATTTTTAAGGATGCGATTTGTAATTAAATCAAATCCAGCAGATTATTGATCTTAAGCTTTTTAATATACTCCTGTACTTCTCCTGGCGTTGTTTTTTCCAGGTCTAGATAGGTAGGAACGCCCAGGAATCTTTTAATTTTCCTTTGTGTATGTGTTGTAAAACGTTCGTTTTCAGCTTCAGTGTTGGGTTCGAACTGCTTCTGAAGGCTGTCGGCATTCACTTCCGCCTTCTCTAGAGGGTTATTTGCTACACTGCCAAGTGCGCCCTTTAGGGGAGGAATGTTTTGAAGTGGGTTTTTTGAATAGGGAGGATTTCCTCCAAAGAGTGCCTGTCTCCGGCGTAAGTGCCGCTATGTGAAATTCCCAGCGAGATTGGGAAAAGTGTCTAATGTCTTTCGTAACCTCACGACTGAGTGTTCGGAACTCAGATTTCACTGCAGGATCTCTTGTACGTTGCCAAGAATTTCCGAACACGATTTCTGCGGCGAATTTTAGCTTTTAATTTCGGAGGGGAGTTTTATAGGTTTTTTTTTAAATTTTTGGTTTGTGAAGCTTCTATAAGAGCTTCAAGAGATATTTTCTCCAAACCTTCTAATTGCAATTTCCAAGGTCGTCATTGCTGGAGGAAGGAGGTATGGGGAGTGGTTTGTTATTTAAAAAGAAATTTGAAGTTCTCCCAATTGGTGGAGTTGATTCGGAATTTTGATTAGAGTAGAGCCGGTATATAGAGTAAGAATGATCGGTAGATGATCCGATTCAAGATCATCTATAACTCTAATATCATGATTGAAGGGGATATTTTTAAGAACTGCTAGATCAATAATAGAATCTCTCTTGCCCCGGTCTAGAGCTAGCGTTGATATGTGTAGAGTATTATTGCGGTGCTACAATCCTCACATTCGGTTTATTATTAACTGTTTGCGAAAGAGCATAGCCAAATGCATTTGATCTAGCGTTATTCACGCACGATGCGTGGCATTTAGAATCTCCAGCAATGATATTTTGGACAGAATTAAAATTTTGAGAAAATCTTTATCAGGGAATTCTCTATTATTTTCCGGCGTGTTTCGAGCGTACGCTGAAACATTTCGGATAGGGGGAAAAATATTAAATTTAATTTCGATTGCGGTTGCATCCATATACTGCAAAGTCGGTAATTTAACTCTGGTATAATCATGGTATTTTTGCAGTAAATAATTAGTACCTCCATCTGTTCGAGTACGCGAAATTATTTCTGTCGTCTTTATGAAGACGATAATTCACAGTAAGTGGATCTATACTTGGTTGTAGTTTCGTTTCTTGAACTAATAACAGATCAGGGTTCTGTTCTGATAGAAAGTCGCGAACTTCACAAATTTCAGGTCGAAGTCCGTTTGCATTTCAGAAGCAACTCGACAAAGATTGCACGTTGGTATTGAATGTTAGGCTGAGGAAGTAATGGGGCAATAAATGCGCCCTTGGCCACTATGCTACGTACGCTTTAAAAATTGCGAGGCTTTCTGTTAGCATCATTTAAGATTTTTTTTTAGGGCAGGGGAGGCCTGCCAAAATGCTTTGCTAGTAAATTTTGGTCTCTCATGCATCATTGTTGGAAATGGTTTACTCTTTTGTTTATGTACATGAAACACAATTTAAAAAGATTAATTTACTATTTTTTTTAATTTCCTGTAAGTATGTTTGGTTTAATAACAAAAAGTGTTCAAACAAATGCATCAGAGAAGCTCCATAAGCGAAAGGAGATCTCTCCCTACTAGTAGTGATGTCACAAATCAGCGTAAAGCAAAGGTTCGTAGACACGGAATGTATAGATCAGTGGTAGAGCATTCGATTGCTAATCGATAGGTCCTGGTTCAGACCAAGGTGACCCGTTCTTCAGGGAAGTGAAGCGAAATATTTTTTAGAGAGAATATCGAAGGTGGGAATGTGATCTGTCCCGTTCTGTATATTTCTAGACAAAGCATTTTCGTATCCGTTCCTACGGAACGCAAAGCAAAGGTTCGTTGACGCGGGTGTATAGTTTAGCGGTAAAGTGTTTGACTGCAGATTGAGAGGTTTCCGGTTCAAAACCGGGTGTCCCTTTCTTCAGGGAAGTGAAGAGAAATATTTTCCTGAAAATTTCGAAGGTGGCAATGATCTGTAATGTTCTGTATATTTCTAAACAAAGCAATTTCGCATCCGTGATGGTATGCGTCACATCCGTGACAGTGTGTGCACGCATCGTAAAAATTCATCCTCATTCTTTTTCTCTAACGACCCAAAGAAGTATAACTTTAATAAAATGCACCTATTCTGACATAATAAATAAATTAAAAGTAAAAAAACTTTTTTAAAAACAAGCTTTTATTTAAATGCTCTGAAAAGAATAAAATAAACTTTTCTTTTAAAACTTTTTTTCTATCAACTTATAAAGTCATTACACAATTTATGATATAAAAAGCTTGTCGCGAGCCTGTGTAGATAAACAATCAGATTAAATAACTTGATCTAATTGATTTTAATTTTTAAAATTTTCAAACTAAATAAATGCGAGTACTTAAATCTCGACTAACTTTCTACCACAGTGCATTCTTCAGATTTCTGATGATACATAATGATCTATGATTGCCATGTTAACAAAATGCATGTAATTAAAGGTAGAAGTGCATTGAGGCATAAATTTTTCATCCGTATGCATCACTATGAGAAGGTCAGTGCAACTGTGTATAGGAAAAAATGTTTCTCAAAGGTTAAAAAAGAACAATTTTGGGAAGAATAAACTTTAGAAAACGAAATTTTCTTCCACGTAATGCATACTAGCAGCAAAGCTTGTGTTACTCAGTTGTTGTTTTTTATTAACATATCCTCTAGTATACATTTCTTTTACCTTCTTTTAATTTTTGCTTATTTATCTTTTTGCAAAATACCATTACTCGATATGTTAGAAGTCTGAATGTGTGAAATAATTGAACAATAAGTGGTCTTCCCTTTCATTATACAATAAAATATACTTTTTTTTATACCCCACATTTATAAACACACGCATTGCCCAAAATAATTTTTCATGGTGTATGTGTCCTGGTTGCACTCTTTATAAAGCTTTTCATCTTTTCTCACTAGCATTTGACATACAAATCAGGATTCGATGAGTCACTATACGTAGCTTTGATGCAACCCAGTACTTCTGATTGTAAGATGCTCTTATATTTAAACTCATTACCGCCAATCAAATATTTTCAATCAACTCAATATCCTTTCTTAAATAAGAATGTAATAAAAAACTCTCTCCTGGTTTCTTAGAAACTCTATTTCTGAATCCAGGATGTTTTATTTTAGAAATAGAAATCATCACTCAAACCAAAAATTACCAGCAAATGTGAGAAAATTGCATAATATTACAGGAAAAAAAAGATTTTATTAAATTTTTTGCAAACATTGTGAAAATAAACTGTTATAAATAATATTAAATTTATGTCATCTCGTCTTTTAAAAATTGCTTTTCGGAGTGTTTTAAATAACTATAAAAAAGATTGAAAACACATGAGGTTTAAAATCAAGAGGAAATTTAGTTTGGGTACGAATGGGCTGGTACTCAGACTCTGACAAGTGAGTAGCCATTTAAGAAAAAGTATATATATACATGTATATATATATATATATATATATATATATACATTGAAGTTCTATTGAATTAGGCATACCTACCTAATAAAGAGTTGGACCTCTTCTGGTCATCATAATGGCTACAACACGATGCGGAATAGCTTCAACAAGTTTCTGGAAATGTTCCACGGGAATGACTTGTCAAACGTTGTCTAAGCTATCCATAACTTAGTAAGGTTCGTTAGTGATGTGTGATGGCCTTTCACGCCTTGTACCAAAACATCACAAAGATTCTCAAAAGGTTTTAAGTCTCTGCTTCCAGGGGGAAACTTTATGACCGAAAAGTCAGAGGAATGCTCATCCAAGCAGCCAGTAGCTAATCGGGACTTGTGAGAGGTACAGTTGTGTTGCTGGTAAACTCCATTACTTTGTGGATAGCAGAACAGCAAAAATGGAAGGTGGTTATCACCCATAAACTTAACGTACCAAATTGCATTGAAGGAGGTTAGTACACTCACCGAAGATACCAAAAAAATGCCACGTAAAAACACTCCAGAGCAGGATTGAACCTCCATGCACTTATAAAATCTTAAAAGGACATACTAGGATTCATGGCTTTATGAGCCTGACGCCATACTATGATCCTCCCGTCGGCGTTAAGTAGTCGGAATCGCGACTCATCACTCCATGCTACTCGTTTTAAGTCCTGTTCTCTCCAGTCGCTGTCCTCTCTTGCCCAGGCAAGACGCGCAGTTCGATGGCGAGCATTGAGCAATGGTACTTTCGAAGGTCGACGGCTCCCAATCCCATAAGGTGAAGCAAGAGTTGCACAATCCATTTACTCAATGTACGACTGACACCATCATTCAACTGGGTGGTAATTTGAGCTAATGTTTGGTTTCGCTGGCTACGAGCAATATGCTCGGCAGCTCTCACTACACACTATCAAGGCTAGTTGTCCTTTGCAGTTTGCCCGATCGCTAGTTTTTTGTCCACCATCCATGTATTCTTGCTATGCTCTTGACATTGTCGATCTTGAAAATCCCAGCTATCTGACGATTTCGGAAACTGAATGGCCCATGCGTCACGCCTACGATTTTCCTACTATGGAAGGCGTTTAAATCTGGCAGTTTACCCGTACTGTTGTGTGTGTGGCAATTCCAGCAACTTATTCAGAACAACTACAATACGAGCTATATATGCAGTTACCACAGCACCCTCCTTTTTGCATAAATGATGCAGATCACTACACAATTTGCATAACCCTGTTATCCCTAATCCAGTGGCACTTCAGTGTATATATATAAGATATGCTGCACGTAAAAAATAATTTTGCCATCAATAACATAAATGTTCCTTCTTAATAAAAATGTAAAAACTGAAAAATATGCATTTGGGGGTGCTATCTTCTAAAGTTGATTTTCTAGAACAAAAAATATGTTACTTTCATAATTTAAACATTAAGCAGACAAAGTGTTCCGTTATTTTTTATTTCCACCCTTTTATACTTTTTTATTAGTTTTAGGGAAATATATTTCACTTTGTTTGGATTTACTTAGTATTCATCACTTTTGAGGAAACAATGAACCTCAGTGAGAGAGAGACGCACACAGAGTATATTGCACGTATATAGAATTGAACATTTCATTCAAACTGTGTAAAAACTGTTTTAATTTTAAAAAAAAATTGCTTTTATGCATTAAACCATGTGAAACATTCAAAAGGGCTAAGCTAACCATAATTGAGAAACATACACAGAAATATTGATTTATAATCAAATAAGTGTCAAATTTATTTTATATAGTAATATTGTGTAAAGAGTTATGCAAGTGATTTAGTAAATAATAGGCTTTGAAAACATTAGGAATTACATAATTCAAATTTCTATTCCCCATAGCGTAAATGAACAAATTTTTATAGTGTGAGTTACCTTTATTATTTTACGAATTTTTTATTATACATGAGGCGATGATAAATTTTCGTGAATATAGAAACTTTTTCAACATCACCATGAGTAGAAAACAAGTAATATAAAAAATTAAGTCAATTCCTACTTAGATCAACAAAGAAAAATTTTATTTTAGCTACTTTTTATTAAATAGTTACAATTAATATAAATATGTATATACATATAACAGAATCACAGCATTAAGTGATACTTAATTTTCATTAGTTACCATTAAAGTAACGTATTGTCATCCAAAACAATCGTGTATATTAAATTTCAATTCAACTAAATGCTTTAAAATGTGAGAAAAAATGATTTAAAGTTTTGTCCCAAGTCGCTAAAAATGAAACCAACGTTGCTGTATTTGTAATCCTTTAAATAATTAGTGTCAGTCAATTAATTTTAATTAATTATAATTAAATTGTCGTATTTTTACCCAAAACAATAGTGTATAGAAAATTGTCATTCAAACGAGCGCCTTACAATGTGACAAAAAACCTTTCATGTTTTGTACAAGTCACCAAATGATAAGCTAAGTCACCAAAAATGATTCCAACGTGGCTGTATTTATAATTCGTTGAATAATTAGTTTTAACCAATTAATTTTTATTAATTATAATATATATAAAATTTCAGCTCATTTGAGCGCTTTTGAAATAATATTTTATTAACGATTGAAAATTCTCTGAAGAAAAGTAAATAAATATATATAGAGAGTGTGAGTAACAGTGTGTAGGAATTGAATGACAGAATGAATGTAATCTCAATTTATATTTGATGCTGAATATCACGTTCCTCCGGTACTTGCTTAATGTGATATATGATTCTCACCATTATATATATTTTACCAAAATATTAGCATTAGATCTTGAAGAACCTAACAAAATAATTTTGTTTAAGAACAAAACTTCAAGTTAATTTTAAGCGTTATTTTTATTTTTATTATGTTCAAATATAAATATTTGCTCCCAAACATGTGTGGATCAAACCTACAAAAATATCTGACAGCCAAATTACGAAAATTTAGAAAAGGAGAAATGTTTTGTTGTTAAAAAATTTTAAGTTCAATATAATTCACATCACTAGCAATTCAAAAATAAGTTCTTCATATTTGTTCTTCAGTGTAGTATGGTAAAGTGGGTCACTAGCTTCGATTTGTGTTTCAGGTGGGTAAGAATAATTGTCTTACAGAGAAATTGAAAAAGGATTTGTGAAAAACTCATTTTTTTTAACATCTTGAAAATCATGGAACATTGCACTGGATTGAATCTGCAAAAATGGATATTAAATTTTTAAAATCCTATCATAGCCGGGAAGATTACTACTTTAGTAGATAATTTATTCATTTATGGGGAACGTGTTAATCATTTTTTTTCCAAATTCGAGAGGAAAGAGACTAAATTTGTTCATAAAAGAAAGTATATGACCACAATTTTTTAGGGTAGTAATCAATCAACTATTAATCTTAAATTAGAATTACTTAAATTTCCCGTAATATATGTAAAAAATGTTAATCCTTATAGTCAATCTTCAATCTTGAATAGCAAGCACTCATCGGGCTGTTTATTGTTTTCTAGATATTTTAAAAGACGCTCCTTCCAATTTCAAAGTCTCACTCGTACATTTTCTAAGGAAAACCTGCAATGAAAAATATTCTCTACGCATTAGTTTTCTATTGTACTATTGTAATTAAACCAATTAAGGGTTCAAAATAAGTTTTCATTTGTTTTTCTGAGACTGCATTTCAACAAAATTGTAAAGAAAATTTTTAATTGTTATCTTCTTAATTTTTTTAGTTTTTCAAAATGTTTTTACGAGCCACTTTTACAACTCGAGCGTGCCATGAGTTGACCACCCTTGATTTAGATAAAAAAATAGTTTTTTGTGTGCATTGTTATATTTGCTACATAACTGATATATTTCTAATATTCATTATGGATATATTTGTAAATTAATCGAAAGCATACAACTTTCAAAGTAAAACACAAAACTCCATTTTTATCAGTTACAAAACGCATTTGGGAGTTAGAATTTTCGATAACTTTATTTTGAAAAGAAAAATTTTCTATTTGAATAAGGATGTGTAGTTTCCCCGTAACGTATAATTATAAGTTAATAAATTCAAAATTATTATTATTATATATATAGGACACACAACACAATTTGACGACGAGGAAGACGATATTTACACAACCCTGAGTAAACTACCAACTTCTGTTTTGAATAAATGGCTTATTCATGAAGCGGTTTGCGAAAACTTAATAAGATATTGCATTTAATTACCTGGTATAAGGGAATGAAAACTGCGGTTTAGTTTTGAATTTTGAGACGATGCAATTTTTAAAAAAGTACTTGAGTTATGGGTTTACTTTTTCAAAAATATAATTTTGGTAATATACTGAACTGATATTGTGTTGATGGATTATATTTTCAAATATTCATTTGAATTTATTCTATGGAAATTCCTTTGTCTACAACAAATGTTTAGCATTACTTAAACCCAAACTTGAACTTAAGCAATCTACTACTGAGAACATTAGGTAGTAGTGTAAACTCTAGAGTAAGGTTTGTCTGTTTAAAAAAAAATCTCCTGATCAACCTTCTTCTATATCAGACGAAAATACACTGATGGTCACGGTAAATGCAACACCCTGAAGGAAGCATGCAAATAACATGAAATTTACAACATGCATTAGCGGAGGAGAAATATGCTAATGATTATAATTTCAGCTCAGACACACATCACACGAGCCTGTGGCGCCACCTCAAAGCGCTGATAAAGGCTTGGAGATTTCAACGATTTCAAGTTCGGCAATTGTGTTTTTCTTATGGTTTTTCAAAAACCGATCAGTTATGTCTCGTAGAAAACAGCGAACAGCTTTTGATCAAGTATCCGAGTTAGACAGAGGAAGGATAAGAGCCTACCGAGATTGTATATTATCTTTCAGGAAAATCAGTAGTCGTCTTGGACGAAACCAAACAACTGTAATGCGGATATGCGACTTTTGGATGCAGGAGGGTACTACGAACCGACGTGGCCGATCCCATCCAAGTCAGTGCACCACTTCACATGAGGACCGGCAAATTGGGCACATGACAGTGACGGATAGCTCAGTCATCACGAACGCAGCAATACGGTGAGTCTGTAACGCATCATTCAGTGACTGCGCGTACCATTCGACACCGTTTACAGCAAGTGGTCTGTCATCAAGCGTCCATTGCTTGGCCTACCGCTTGACATA
>BMAV01007659.1:0-199325 GCA_019973955.1 Trichonephila inaurata madagascariensis
CCCCCTTGGGATGCAAGCTGCCCACGAGGGACATAGAGTGATAAAGCACCCTGATGGTCTCCTGTGGTATTTCTTGCCATATTTGCTCCTATTGTCAGGCCAGGTCATCAACATTCCGTGGTAGATGCAGTCGCCTTCTCATGATATCTCAGACACGCTAGATTGGAGAGGGATCTGGAGATCTGGATGGCCAAGGAAATGTTTAAAAAGCTGTAAGATAGTTCATAGCAACACGTGTGGTATGTGGTTTTGCATTATCTTGCTGAAAAATAAGGCCAGGGTACTGCAAAAAGAATGGTAGCAAAACAGTCCTCAGAATGCTGTCGAAGTACCGATGGGCTCTAAGTGTGCCTCTAATGACGACCAAAGGGGTCCAGCTTCAAAAGAAACGGCACCCCAGACCATAACTCCTTGTTGAGGGCCTGTGGGCGTGCAATAGTGAAAGCAGGATCGGCACGCTGCCCTGGCCGTCTCCAGACACGTCTTCGATGATCGTCAGGACACACATGGAAGCGGGATTTGTCGCTTAACACTATACGTCCTCAGCCAGCATGATTCCAACCTGATCTATTCAAGCACCACTGTAATCTAGCTCGAAAGTGTGCAGGCTTGAATGGCAGGTGACGTAGTGGTCGGTATGAGCGTAAATTGAGCTCTATCAGCCGTCTGTGAATATTCATGGTGGACACTCGTGTGCGAGTCGTACGTCTGATGGTTGATAACGATGAATCAAGCACTGTGGCAGCTGATCTGATAATAAATCTATCCTCCTGATCTTCTGTGGCTCTAGGTTGACCGCTACCATCATGACGCTGAAATCTGCCACTGTCCACTACTGTCAGCATCTTCTAATAGCCGCATCACTCCGACCCATATGACCTGCGATTCTCCAATTTTCCTAACTCCCCTCTTTCAGTCCAATGATACTACTTCTTTCAAACTCTGACAGTTGCTCGTAATGAGCTCGAATCCTGCGGCGCGAGGCATTTGTTCAGTTATTAAAAGGTATCCTAATCAAAGATGCAACAGAAATTTTCACCATCAGATTCAGAATCCCTTGTAGTGCTGAGTGGTCAGTTCCGATGCGCTGTTGCTCATGCTATTCATTCGTTGGACACCAAATTTTAATCATTTGCATGTTCGGTTGAAATGTCTTTGCATACGAAATTCCATTACAATCGGGCAACTCCTTCTTGGTGTGTCGTTTTTTTTGTTACAGAGTGTATTTAAGAGGTAAACCCGTAGTGGACTTAAAAAAAGTATTCCCCCTTTTAAACCTTTTTTATTAAGAAACCCTCCCTTCCCTTCTTATTCTGTCGAATGCGGCAGCTGGTTGAAAGACGGGCTTGGTTATCATGGGGATGTGACGATTTTTCTTTTTCGCTCTTCTTCGAGAGCGAAACAACAACTGGGAGAGTGGTCTCCCACTCACCACTCCTCGAGCGTTGCTGCGCTGCACTCAATGTGGACTGCTATCTATTTTTATGTAACTTCAACAAATTGTTCTTTTTTCAACAAATTCTGATGAGTGGATAATAGAGCTTTCTCTAAGGTTCCACGAAAATTTATAACCATCACCGTTAACTTACAAATAGTTTTTACTCTCAAAAGGGCTAGTTAAACACTTATAATATCATTCACATGATACAAAAGCAAGTCGTTAAAAAATGGCGGAGACAAGAAGTAAAATTCCAAATACATTTTGAAAATCATGTACGTGAGATCAGTACAAAAGCAACCTTATTATCCTGAGGCAAGACGGATTGTGATCCAAGGATCTATAAGTAAGTTCATTTCTCAAAGTTTTGTCTCATTCTCAAAGTATTGTATAACACAAAATGAAAACGATTTTGAGAACTTTTGATATAATGCCCTTGGGTATCATATCATCAAAGAATTTATAGAGCAAAAACGGTATATGGTGAAATAAGAGTTTTGTCTGTTTCATGATATAAAATATCTCACAAATGTTTCTCTTATTAGCTCTGTAAATTCTTACTTTTTATATTGTTATAATTTTTTTTATTCTTCTTCTTTTAGAATGAAAATTGCGACGACAATTTTTTTTATAACAGCTTTTTTCTTGCTCATCGTTGTTATGCAAGAAATATTATTACACGATATTGCAACACGCGCTGAAAAATGTTTTGAATACATGGATATATTTTAAAAAGCTATTTTTCGAAATTGAGGTAAAAAGTACGATGTGCAAGAATGGCGACATAATCCGTGAATTTACAAATTCCGAACTTAAACTGTCAGGTGTTGAACGTCGACCTAATTAATACCGTAAAATCTGGTGTATAACGCGCACCTATACTTTCAAGCTGCAATTTTTAGTTTTTAGGTATATTCGCCGTATAACACGTGTGACGTCTCTCGCGTCTTTCTGCTAACATAACTCCTATGTTCTTTGACGGCCACGATTAATGGCAAAACTTTTTCCAACCCAATACCAAGAAGATAAACAAAGATAATATGTAAATGAGATATACTATAAAAGGATAGAAGCTTTGATGATAAGATATAGCGTGGCAAGCTTAGAGATAGTAGTGTGGGAATAAATTTCTGATCAATAACACGGCAAGTTTGAAGATAGCTTAGTGTGGAATCTTGCAGATCAGGTTAGCAGTCCGATAGCTTTAGAAGGAATAGAGAAGCCTAATATGAAAGTTGGAGTCTTCTTATACAAAAGTGAATTTATAGCTACTTCTCTTTAAGGTAAAAAGGAAGGAGATCTGCAAAAAGGTAATATTTATTTGATATAAGTAATTAGATGAATCGTATTAGTAGTATAATTAAGATAAAAAGGATCTAGTTGCGTGATCACAACTAATACACAGTTTAATTTGGGTGTTAACTCTCACTTTAAATATAGTTGTCAAAAATTAGAATTTAAGAAGTAATATAAGTTATTCTTAATAAAAGTTGTATTAAGAACTACTATGTCTCATCATTTGATAATCCACACACCTCTAGCTTACGCGGAACAAGCACGACATGGTCATCACCGGATGCCCATGTCGCAATAGCACTGAACGTATATAATTCTGGGTTAGGTAATGTAGGTGGAAGATACTGTTCTACCTGAAATGTACTTTTTCAGGGGTCAGAAGAACATTGCAGAGTATAGAGTGTATTGATAATAACATACAGTTACTTGAAATCCCAAGTAATCTGTCATGTGCTTACTTAAGAATCATCTCAGGGAGGGCTCAAGATTGGTATTCGATATTTGGGATCGTTGTTGGAGTGCAAAATACAGCCACGGATTTTGCGCAGCTCAAAACTGAATTAGCGAAGGCTTTCCGCGGTCAAAAATAAGAAAAGAACTACAGTCGCAATTTGTACATCCCAGCAGGGAAGAAATCAGGATCCTACTGATTTCGTGGTATAGATACTAAAAATAGAGAAGTTTAGAATTAGGAATGTCCCAAGCAGAGTTAGTGGATCATATTTTTAGTTCGACTCGAACCACAGATACAAGAACTTATGTGGAGGTGCGCAATCCACAAAAACACGATACAACTTTTGGAAGTCTTAGCTAAATTCGAAGAGATATTCTTGCAAAATTACAAAAGGGTTATCAGAGGGCGCGATAATATAGAAAGACGAAAGGGTCAAAAATGCGCATAGGATGCCTAATTTTTGAAGCTAATGGTAGAAACTGGAGGTGTTCTGAAATAAGACGTAGACCAAATAACAGTAGAAATAGGTTTTACGAGAATAGCCGTCAAAAAATGAGGGTTCGAGGAGGAATAGGTTTCAGAATAATGATCAAGATTCAGCAACAGGGGGTTTTAAAACAGAAATGACGAAATGATAATTTACACAATAGGGGACCGTAGAAATAAGAGTTCAGTGAAAATTTCAATCGAGGCGATATGACGCAAAGGGGACGATTAAATATTGTAAGGTTAATGATCAACCTCAAGAGGTGTCGACAAGAGGAACAGTGGAGCTTTCTCCGATATGTATATCGCCGTAGAACTTCCCCACGTTCCTATTTTTATTAAATAACACATTTTTGAAGCTATGGGACACCGGAGCAGATAAATCATTTATATCGGAAGTATATAGAAAATATTTTTCTATAAGCAAATTAAAATCACTTGAGCAGGTAATAACAGCACAGGGTGCGAAATGCAAAACAGAGGGATTGTAGGAGTGAATATTCGGATCAGACAATTCGAAAGAAATTGGTCATTTCATGTGTTGAAAGATTTAGAATACCCATGTATTCTAGGTATCGATTTCATAAAAGCGTCAAGAATCGTATTAGATTTTGATCAGAAATCGTTGAAAATTCAAAATTCACTGGTTGAAGATAATAAAAGGTAAATAAAGGAAATTACACGTTAATGGGTCAGAAATGAAGTTTAAACATGGGTGGCTACAGTTTTACCGAAAAGCATGGGAAAATATGGTGGTGATAAGAATTAATTGTGCCATAATCCGGGGATTTGGTACTTACTTCGCGGGAACAATTAATAACTGAACAGAAAAATGACCCAGAATTAAGGTCATATATATAGATATTTAGAAACCCGGAAGATAACTCGGTTGTCTGGCAACGATATGTGAGAATTGGTCCCACGATTTCCGTTTAATTGAAGGATTATTATTTATGCCCGAAACACGCAACGTCATTGGAATTGAAATAGGTGTATACATTCCAAAATCTTTAAGGAATGAAATAATGAGAGAATTTCATGACAAGCCAATCGCGCTGGACACTTAGGCAGATTTAAAACATGTCATAAATTCGGGACGTTTGTTATTTCCCGTACATGAGAAAATTCATTGATCAATATGTCTCTACATGCCATATTATTGCCAAGTTAATATGTAATATAAAAACGCGTTACCAGCTGGTCGGTTAAATCCAATTATATCGAATTATCCCGAATGAGATAGTGACGTTAGATTTATTAGGCCGTATCCTATATCGAGGAAATAATAAGACGTAACCGCCTATTTTGGTAATAACCGATCATTTCAGCAAATGGGCTGAAATTATACCTGTAAAGGGCCTCATCTCTTATGGCCGGATATTTTTTTGATAACTTTATATATCGCGTTATGGAGCTCCAATAAAATTAATAAGTGATAATGGTCCCCAATTTATATCCGAGATTTTTGAGCACTTAAGTGAAAGATTAGGCATAAGGCATGTGAAGACTGTTGCATATCGACCACAAGCAAATCGGACTGAAAGAGTTATCGAGATATAGTGCAAATGATTGCAAATTATGTTAATGATCAACACGATACTTGGGATCAATTTACGTGAGTTTGCTTACGCTATTCGTACGGCGGTGAATGAAACAACGGGAAAAACACCGGCTGAATTATTTTTAGGTCGAAAATTGATTACACCATTTCAAAAACTAGTTATGATATCGGAAAGTTCAAAATTCAAAATTCAAGATATAGAGAAAAACTTTAAGGAAGCTAGACTAAGTACGAAAATTAAACAGGAAAGGTGGGAAAAATATTATAATAGACGTAGAAAAGACATAAAAATAAAGGTAAATGATTGGGTCTTATTAGAAACACACCCTGTAAGTTCAGCAGCTAACAAAGTATGTGCTAAATTTAAACAAAAATTTGAGGGACCTTATAGAGTCTTAGAAGTTAAGAAGTATAATAATATTGTAATATGGAAATCAGGAAAAAGATTAACAGTTAACGTAGATCAAATAAGAATATATCGTCATAGGAAATGTGACGAGGTCGAATTAGGAACAGGTATCCCAAATAGTATAAGATCAAGTCAGGAAACTCGTACTTTGGAAAAAGTACATCAAAGATTAAATGAGTCACAATATGGGAAAGAAAAATCTGCGGTGAAACGTAAGTTAGAGGCAAAAGGGATTGGTAACCAATCAAATCAATATAAAAATACAGAGAGGACCCATAAAAACAAATCACTGGTCAGATCACTACCTAGTTCATTTGGGAATGAAAATAAAAACAAAAGGTTTAGGAATAATAGGGGTATTAAAAGATCAGGTGTGTCAGGCAAGTGGACCACAAAGAAAGTGGCAGCAAAGAAAGGAACAAATAATATTAATAAAAAGACAAATGTCATCCAGCAATTCATTTCTAGAAGCAGGAAAAAGAACAAAAAGAGGAATGCACAGAAGTTCCATGAAGCAAGATACAACTAAGGGCCACGACGAGAACAGAAGAACCCCTGACCAGCTAAGCGGTGAAACAATAGGGAAGTCAAGGAAAGGACGACAAGGAGATTACAAGCCTTACAACAAGAAATTCCAGTACAACTGAGGAGAAGAGGATAGCACCCTCATCGTTGACGCATGGTGGGAGAAAAAATATAAAAAATCAATAGGTTGTATTGTTTCATTTTTTATGATCTTCCAAATGCGGTCGGAAGAATTATTGCAAAGAAGGAAGTCCTCTGGGTGATGCTTAAAAGTTATAGCCAAGTCAAACACTACAAATGAGTGTTTATTTAATTTTTGAACTTCTTTTGACTTGTTAAAAATTTTTTCTGAAGAAAACATTTGTAATCACACATTTGTTTGCTTCTGATGTATGACTTCGTGAGATGCGAAAATTCCTTTGGTTATTTGTTATAATAGTTTCATTGAAAAATGTTTGTAATTGTATAATATGTATATATATATATGTTAAGCGTATTGTTACGTATTATTAGGAGTGCACTGTGCGGCGTAGCTTCTTCAGGGCACTAACACACATAAATCTAGATGCTGGGTAAAGCGGCTCATTGGGGAGTTTTTTGGAACCAGATGTGGGATGGAGATGAAAATTTAGTGTGATATATAAATAATATATAATAATTGTGAAATTGATTAATATTATGGAAATAGAGACTCAAAAGTTTTTTACTCTAGAGATTGACCCCTGAAAATCCTGGAAAGTATCAAATTTATAGTTTCAATAAGAAAGGAGCTGAAGTTCCTAGCTCCATATGCAGAGTGAGATTCAAAGATTGGCCCGCACCCAGAATATTTGTTTTAGAAAATTTAAGTGTATGTAAATATTTTAAGAAATTGAATGTTAAAAGTGAGAGGGTATAAATTAAACAGTAATTATACAAATGTTAGCCTAGTTATTGAGTAAAATTTATTGTCACGAGTGTAAATTTAAAATTGAATATTAAAATTTAATTCTAAGTGATGAGTAAATGGCACTAAAGTCAAGATAAAATATTGAAATTATAAAAGCAAAATTTAAGATTAAAATTAAAATGAAAATTAAAGTCAAGATAAATATTGAAATTATAAAAGCAAAATGAGGATTTAAGATCAAAATTTAAATAAAACTCAGAAAGCGAAGAAATTTAGAAATAGAGATTTAGACATCGCAATTTATTACGGGCATTGAGAACCCTTAAGTAACCACAAGCTTCTGGAGGGGTTGTGACGTCTTCGCGTCTTTCGCTAACATAACCCTATGTTCTTTGGACGGCCACGATTAATGCGCAAAACTTCTTTCCAACCCAATACCAAGAAGATAAAACAAAGATAATATGTAAATGAGATATACTATAAAAAGGATAGAAGCTTTGATGATAAGATATAGCGTAGCAAGCTTAGAGATAGTAGTGTGAATCATTCTGATCAATAACACGGCAAGTTTGAAGATAGCTTGAAGTGTGGAATCTTGCAGATCAAGAGATAGCAGTCCGATAGCTTTAGAAGGAATAGAAGCCTAATATAAAGAAGTTGGGAATCTTCTTATACAAAAGTGAATTTATAGCTACTTCTTTTAGGTAAAGGAAGGAGATCTGCAAAAGGGGTAATATTTTGATATAAGTAATTAGATGAATCGTATTAGTAATTATAATTACATAAAGGATCTAGTTGCGTGATCTGACTTAAATACACGGTTTAATTTTGGTGTTAACTCTCACTTTTAATTAAAATTGTCAAATTAGAATTTAAGTAATATAAGTTATTCTTACAAAAGTTGTATTAAGAACTACTATGTCTCATCATTTTGATAATCCCACACCTCTAGCTTGATGCGTGGAATTACACGACATGGTCATCACCGGATGCCCATGTCGCACACGCATTCCCTTTTACGAAGAACAAACATGAAATGTATTAGCAATGCTTTATGTTTTAAAGTCATTAATTCGAGATGTTATTCCATAGATATTATGTTATTTTAGAAAAAAAAATAGTATATTTTGTGAATTACAACTCTTGAAGTTCATAAGAATGCCAATTCTTTTAAAACAGTATTTTCTTGGACGTATGTAGAAGTCTACTCTTTTTCTATGCTCATCTTTTTTATTTTAAGGCTCTCCTTGTTTACATCATGCGTAACGCGCACCTTTTAAATTTCTTGGCTCTTATTTTTGTCTTAAAAGTGAACGTTATACGCCAGATTTTACGGTATCTTTGTTTTTGATGTACTGTAGAAACTTAAAATGCTAATGGCAACAGTCGAGTTTTTGCTGTTCTAATTAGAGGAAAGGAAATGGCTTTGAGTCGTTCTTCTTGAGTTTTTTGAGAGTTAATTATTACTAGATAGTTGGAGAATTCATATTTATTCATATTTACATATTTATTTATATACATTTTGAGTAATATTTTTGAGAAATTAAACAAGAGATTAAACTGATCAATCCCGAGTTCTTCTTGATTTGATATTCCAAACAAAACATAAACAATAAATAAATTTAAAAATTTTTTCTTTTATTTTGCTTTTGATCTTAGTTGAAATCGATTATTAGTAACTAAACAATCGATTTTACTAAAATAAATTTAATTTAAATAAAAATTTTTAAAAAATGCAGCAGTTATTTTTAAAAAATTTTTTCACTTATCACCAAGCCCTCATTATTATACTTTCATTTAGTCAAAATTTTGATAATTTTTGTGATGCTCCATGTGTATTGTGATTCAATGAATTAAAAAAATAATGAAAGTTTTCTTTTAAATTAATGAAATTAAAATGTATTATATTTATTACACATGGATATCAAGAAAGCTTATTGGATTATAGAATTTATTAAACATATTAAGCTATAAATAATATTGTAGCCGCTCTTGATATAGTTGATGTAACTGACTGTCCCAAAGAGCAGAAGCGCCCTCTAGCAACCACAGATGTTCAGTAGAGGCCGAGTGAGGAGACAACATGGGTGCTGTAAAAAACCGTAATAAAAACCATTTTTGTGCCCATTATTTTTGTTAATGAGATGTGTTGTCTTTGTATAACCTAACTTAAATTAATAAATATTGCTACACTGATAAATAATAATTATTAGACTAATTTTTACACCCAACCCCGACATTACCATAGTTAGTTTAATCTTTTAACGTCCAACGCACGGTAATATCAAATTCTTCTTAGCTAGCATAAATATGCATTTAAATCTTAATCAAGGAAAGTTAATTGCACTTTTCTATATTTAGTGATAAATATTAAGATAAGAGGAAACCTACCACCACATACATGTTTTGTTGTTCACCTATATTAGTCAACAACATATAAACTTTCAAATATATAGTTAGTGTGTATCGGGGCTTTATCGCTCCTTCCACTAAAATCCTCTTAGGGAATCTTTGGGGCCAGAATGGCATTTCATTTCCAACCAACTCAGGAAGAAAACGTGATATGCAGATTAGGAATGATTATATATATTGGAGCTTTAGCATTCGCGAGAGAGTCTTAGGGGAGTCTTAGAAGTCTGAGGAGGTCTTAGAAAGTCTTAGAAAGTATTTAAAAACCATGTAGAAGTGGGTTCGAAGTCAGAAGGTTGCTTAGTTGCCAAATCAAGTTAGATTACAGTATTATATAGAAGATATAAAGATTGGTAGCTGTTCGCCATGGAATATCGGTAAGTGATATAATATTAAACTTTAATGATAGAGCGGACTCTAGGGAGTTAAGGAATTGGGCCATAGATATAGATTCCGGTGGTTAATTTATAATAAAGATAGTGAGTAGGATTTAATGCGGTATTTGCTAAGAATTATAATTTCATGTCATATCACTCCTGATCATTAGCCTCTAAGACTTGCGTTGCATTGCTTATAAATTGAGATAATAATAAACTAAATTTATTATAGAAGGTTTGAGTGGTCAATCTTTATCCCTATTAAACTTAGTCCCGATGAGGAACAGGATGATGCCTCTACCCGAGATATCACAAATGTACATACAAGTGCATTTTTTAAAAAATAATTGCTAAGTTTACTTCTAGATAATACTTATAATATTCCTCTTTAGAGCTTAAAAATTCTTTCCATATTTAGAATTTACAAGTCCCCGAATCATATTGATTGCTCTTGCAAAACAGTATTAAAAAATCACGTAGATTCTGAGAAAACCTATTTACAAACAAAGAAAATAAAACTACTAAGAACTGAAATTGCTTTTAGCGTTCCTAAAACCCGAGAGAAGAATAAGAAAGAGTAACGATAAATCAGTTGCATGTCTCGGAAAAATTCAAATTTAATTTCGACTTATAGTCACGCATAAAAAAGAACTTGCGCTAGGTACCTTTGTTGTTGAACAAGGTTCACTATATTCACACATTGTATCAATTTAAAATGGGATTGAACTAAAAGGAAATAAAGATAGAAAATAACCCAAAAGATTCCAAAAATCTGAGGTGAATGACCTGAAGTTCCTTTGAATTATTGGAGTACCTTTTAGTTTAAGAGAAAAAAAAAAAGAAAGAGAAATAAGACACATTTTCTGAATGTCTCCCATTGTAGTACATCACCGTCTCTCAATAATGGACACCTGTCGGACAATATAGTGTTTTCAAATTCCCACAAGAAAGATTTGAGTTTGAATGGGCAAGAATAAAAAGTGACAAGTTTATGGTATTTTTAGAAAATAATCCTGCTTAAATGTTTCATTGTGAGATATAGTCGACGAGTCTGTTGCAACTGGAATGTGCTAAGCATAATCTTTTATGGTCGCGGTAAGGGAAAATTTTTAAATTCCTGTACTTTATAGTTCTTTTGCATGGAAGAATTTCATATACAATACAAAAATATAGCATTACTAAGTGACTGAAAAAGGTTGCTTATTATAGCATAATTATAAGAAATGAATGAAGTTATTTCTTTCCAGTTTCTTGTATCTGTTTATAAACAATTATTGAATTACATTTTATAGTTAGTTTTATAAAAAATTTATTCTATATTTTCTATGGATTTTGATTCCTAAATGTACCAATTGAATCATTTGGAAGTTTTAAAAAATAAACTTAATGAAATGGATAATAATGATTATTAGAAAATCAAATAAAAAAATTTGGATAAATTCAAAGTATTTAACTGCAGTTTTTATAGTTATGTGTGGTTTATAAAATTTCAGGCAGGTAAGTGGAAAAATAAAACTGCGCTAAAAGTAATACAAGTAATATATATATAAATATATACTATAAAATAATTAAGTCAATTCCTACTAAGGTCAACAAAGAAAATTTTCATTTTAGTTACTTTTTTATTAAATAATTATTGTTAATATAAATATGTATATACATGTGACAGAATCACAATATTAAGTGGCAAAATAGAAAGTATTTTTCCTTGCGATTTTCCATAGTTGGTAGTTGGATACCATAGGTAGTTGGATAATCAATGTATACTGTCGCCATCTATTGCCTTCATTTGGAACAAATTTAATTTTTTCTCTCATATAAAACTAAAATTAATTAATTAAATTAAATTAATGAATTAATATTTGAAAAAACTGTATTAACATCAAGTGTTATCCACAAGTTTACAAAAATGTGTTTGAACTTGAGAGGATGAATAAAAAGTATTTTATTAACAAGTGAAAATTTGAACAAGATATATAGAGAGAGTGTGAACAAAAGAGAATTGAAAAATATTCGAATTACAGAATTTTATTTGAGATCGTGTAACTGAAATAAAATTAACTGAATCAATCTCATTTTAATTTAATATCTGATATAAACAGTAAAAAAATAATGGTTAAAATTTATTTTCTTATTTGAAAATTTTCCATATATTGAATACTACAAGTAAAAGTATTTATTGTCTGGAAAAATTATGAATTTAAAATATAATTAAAAATAAATAAAATTAAATACGAAAAATTTTAATTGAAAATAAATAAATAAGATTGATCATGGGGTCGTACAAGAGTAAAAAAAAAATTTCAATAAGCAAAAGAACAACAAAATATTTTATTGTATAAAACTGTCATGGGCTATCTCGTGAGGATTTTCTTAAAAAACGCGAACCTGATTCTTTTTTAACGTTATTGAAAGTTTTGTAACTACCTTCTACAGCGGAAATATAATAGGTGATGTGTAAGATAATAATGAGGTGATTTGGAGTTATAGATAAGAATAGTAATATTTTTGTCGGGTCACACATTACCGATCGCCTTACTATTGCTTCCAGTTTAACCCTTTCATGGGCCATTTATTTCTCTTTTGAATTTCGTAGTTTTTATGTTTTATTAACAATTAACCTTTTTAATGTCATGCCCGAGATAATCCGGGAACAGCACTGATGTTCGAAATGTCACGCCCGAGTATTACTCGGGGTAAACTCTTTTAGTGCATCGTATTGTTTTTACCCGAATATATACTGAAAGAGAGACGTTTATTCGGCTTCATCTTTGTCAAACCCGACTGATTCTCGGGAAAAGTTAATGTGCGCTCAATTCAATAGATGCAGGTGCACTTTTTACTGAAGACTTCAAAGGTTAGAGGTTAGAAGATCTTTGGTTCAAAAAAATTTGACAATTTGTGTACCTAAATCATCAAAATAACTTGAAAGTTAAAGGGTTAAACAACAGCATAAAAGAAAATATATTTTATTTTGCCGAAATCTTAAGTTTACATTTAAATTTTAAGGATGGGAAGAATACTTTCCAAGGAACTATTCACCATCTTAAAGAACATTAAATTTAATGGTGTTTATTCGGCATGAAAAGATGAGAAACATGTTGCAATGCACAAGGAGACATCACACTCTGCACACATGGAGCGGATCCTCTTTTCTTGTCTCTTTCTGCTACATTTCCTACATCGTCTGTAGTTGGAAGCCATCTTTTGCATATGATTTTACGCCCTAGCTAAGCACATATCATCCGGAACTACACACTTCATTACTAGGAAGCCAGCAGGACGTGTCCTTTCTGAGGAATATCCGCTCATTATAGCTCAAGAGCTTGCTAATGCTAAACGGAATGTTATTGGTCTAAAACTTCTGTTTCCTGTTGTTCACTTGTTACATAGGAATGAAACTATTTATAATAGGGGAAGGTCAATACAAATATAAAAGATACGATGTGCCATCATTTTATAGATCTTATTTAAGTACGTTTTCTTTTGATCGAAGAATCAACCTCCCATGACATCGTTATAAATACAGCGACAGCTTTTGGATATGGTAGTGCTTCTTTAGTACCATCTTTTTTTTTTGTTGCCCGATTTACAGATGTCATAATCGCTGGATTATGTGTAGTAGCAAAGAACTAGAGCGGGAATTAGTCTTCACATCGTTATAATAGCAATTCCAATATATTATAATATGTTTTCTCACAGGTGTATTTTGTAAGATCATGCAGATGGGAAGTAATCTTCCCACGAAAGGGTTTAAGAAATATATTCTCAAAGTTTAACAATAATTTACAATATCTTCCGAGACCCTACCAATGTTTATGAGAATTGTTAAAAGTGGCCAGCATCCTTTGATTTTACTGATAAGTAAAGTTTAATTCTTCATAATAGTTAGTGATAGTTGTTCTTCTCATCATAAAATTCGACTAATTTATCAATATAGTTGAGATATGTTTGAGTTTGTAATTAGTGATGTCTTCCATGGCAACCACCACCTTCTATCTAAGTCACAATCTTCAAGAGTAGAGTGAGTGAGGCTTACATTAACGTAGAACTGCACGAGGACTACTGGCGACGGACCTCGTAATTTTGAACCATGGTCAACTGCCCTTCAAACGCAGAATCCTGAGTTAATTAAGTGCAGATTTTGAGGGTTTCATTTCATAAAACGATACATATAATTTAAATTTTAATTGTGTAGTTGCATTAACTGAATACTTTTACTTGCGAAGAGACTGGATAGGGAATAATGAATTATAATTTTTATTCCTAATGGCTTCTAATTTCGAAACAAAATAATTAAAAAATAGGATTATTACTAAACATTTAGAAAAGCATAGATAATACATTAAGATTTAATTTATTTTACTGAAATACGTATTAATATTTATTTTAAGTTTTGTATTTCTATACAAAAATCTTGTAATTTATTGTACTAAAAAATAGTTTTTCATTGATTCAACTAATTTCTTGATCCTTCCGTCAAAACATCCGGAGTGAAGAACGTAGCAACAATTGCTTTTATTTCTTCTAATGAAAATCAACAATTTTGGAATTTCAATTGGTAATAACAGTGCACAAAATTTTTCTGCAGAATTTCGACACTGGAGAGAATGGATTGTTGTTGCCTTGTTAATTAATATCATTCTTCGGCACATTCTTCCAGGCAGCATACTTTATTGTTTCAGAGTAATAAACTGAATCAATAGTTATCGTCATTAATAACTTCTTTGAGAATTGCTGTTTAATAAACAATAATGATGTACCTATATAACGTGAAATATAGTGTAATACGAATTATATATAATCTTGTATATATAGTTATTTATGATATAATTTTGAAATACAGAAGAGGGAAAAATGGTATGTCGGAATGAGAAGAGGGATAGCTGGTGAAAAGGAAACAAGAAAAAGAAAAAGGAGACCACACGTGTGGGAGAGAGGAAACTTTCTTAAATGTATATAAAAAATTATTATAATTACTATAATACATACGACTTCTACAATTACGAACGATATGTATACGATGTTAATAAATTTGTTTCCAAAACATCTTTCTTGGGAAAAACTGTGACGGGTCTACTGCCTTTTCTGTAACATAACCTTCTGGTTCTTTTGATACAAGATTAATGGCAATCTTTTCCAACCCAAATCCAAGAAGTGAAATGCGTACTTGTAAATGCAAATAAGATAGCCTTTAAAAAAGAACAGAAGTTTTATAAGCGCGATGGCAATTTAGAGAAAGTTCTGTTTGGAAAAGATAGAAGTGTAATTTTGACGGCCTACCACAAAGACACTAACGGATTCCCAGCCACGCTACAAGGTGAATACCATTGCACGCGTGCCTCCAACTGTCTCTCTTGAAAGTGATTGAACCGTTGCGATTCAAGGTATTGTGATTATTTGATATTAGAACTCGTAATATTATTAGAATTGAAAGCAGGCGGATACTATACTAGTTGATAAGGATCCGTTGCGCGATCCGGTTTAGCTACAGCTACGGTTGGGTTTATTCTCACTTAATATAAGTTTGTCCAATATATTGTGAAATTTAAGTTAAACTCTTTAATAAAGTCATATTAAGAATTCTAAAATGTCGATTCATTTTTGAGAATCCTACACCCTAATTCACGCTGACAATCTCAAAGATATGGTCACGCCATAGAACGACCATATCACAAAACATTGTACGATTATTGTTCCATTATGATATTTAACCATGGTTAATATATAAAAGATTACATAGCATTATTTATTCAAGTTGTACATTGTGTGAGTAGTGGTAGCGTGTAGATTGTTTTCTCAAGCGAAAAGACAGTATTAAACCAAAATTGGTTTATTAATTTTCACACATAACACATCACTCAATAAGTCCTGGTCTAATTCAATAAATCATCAACTTTAGGAAATTAACTTTATTTATCAAGACGCTCCTTCAAAAGTGATACATTCAGCCCAGCGCTCTTCTAATTTTTTTTAATACCTTTTCGTGAACAATTTGCCTTTTGGTTTCCTCAAAATAGGCTTCAACTTCGGCAATCACTTCATTTGATCCCAAAACCTCTTCCCCTGTCGCATTTCTTTTACGAAAACAGCCAGGCAGTCACCGCTGGCGGCCGGATCTTGACTGTACAGTGAGTGGAAAATTAATTCGAAGCGCAATTCGTTCAATTTGATCATCATTTTCATGGACTTGTGGCATCGAGCATTGTCTTGGTAAAACAGCACTTTTTCTTTTGCATTTGAGAATATTTTTTCTTCATTTTCCTATTCAGTTAATCCAGTAACGCCCTATAGTATTTACTCTTCACTGTTTTGCTTTTCTCCAGGTAGTCAATAAATAAAATGCTTTGTGCATCCCAAAATATGGACGTCATAACCTTGTCAGCTGACGTTTGAGTTTTGGTCGCTTTCGACAGCTTTCATCAGCTGCTGTCCACTCAGCGACGATCTTTTGATTCAGGCGTGTAAGTAATGAATCTGCGATTCATCCATTGTCACATATATACGTAAAAATCCTGTTTATCTTCTGCTTAAACAGCTCCAAACAACGCTCTGAATCGTCGATGCGTTGTTTTTGATCTACAGAAAGCAAACGCGACATCCACTTTGAACACAGCTTTCTCATTGACAAATGATCATGCAAAGTAGTGAATACACTGTGCCTTCTGGATACCTTTAAATTCTTTTACATTCAATGCAACTTCAATTTATGATCGACTAAAACAATTTTCTGACTTTTGATATTTTGAACTGCAAAATTTGGGCGACCTGAACGTTCAGCGTCGTCCGTGTCTGTGCGACTAATGGGTTTTAAGTCTGCATACCATCTTTTAAACCGTTGTTGAGGTAGAATGAGTACGAATAACAATTTTTCAAGCCATTGTTTTCTTGTGGAATAGTGTTTTTCCCCTTACAGAAAGCACAAATGTATAATTAACACACGAAATTCTTTTTATCCTAAGCAAACAAAAGTTGCTTCACTAAAACCGCTATAACTTTTCAACTAAACAAGATATTATTACGAAATTTTGACACGTGTCGTTTGAAAGTTAGTACTATTTAGTTACGAAAGTTAAAAAGTAGCGCTATCTATATGTTAGACCCAGGACTTATTGAGTGATGTGTTATTGATCACAATACAGGATTTGTCACATTGGCCATTTACAAACACTAAAAAAACATTAAAATTTTTAAAGCTTTTGTTCCGTGTACTCCTATTTCCCACCACACACAAATATTCTCGATTTTCTCCTCCCTTCTTTCCTCACGTTGCTATTCGGCACTAACTGAATTCAACGGTTCTGTTAAGCCTCTCACCAAAAGGGGCTAGCCCTTCAGTCCTTTACAAAATCTTATTCCCATACACGCGGCTCACTTTTAATCGACTTTTCTTCAAACCACGAAGCATGTTAGAAGTCAAAGAATTCAAGATCTAAATTTACCCACAATCGATAGGCGGAATTAATGAAAGTTGTTTCAAGTAAAATTTGATTATGGATTGTACTCCTTACACGTTATGATGTAAAAGTTAGGAAAGAGAGAGAGAGACAAATTACAGTTACTCGACTATTTGATTCATTAGGTTCTCCACGAATAGTTTGTATTTGAGTTCTAGTGTGACGTCAACTGCGTAAAATTACGTCGAGTAGAAATTTAAATGAGGTACTCATTTGGTATGTTTGATGAGACAGAATGTTTGTTTTGATTGAAGCATGATCAAAGAACTGGTGTAATTGTCTGCACAAACTCATTATGTTTTGAGTGCCTTATTCCAATATACAAACTGATGGGTTTATTATTGTTCTCATGAATAATTATTTACAAGTACCATTCAAAGATATTAAGGGGACACGGTACCCTGTACACAATTTCTTTTACTTAGATAGTTACAAGAATAAAAATTATATGTACTGTATTCTGAACACATATCTAATATAAACATTCTTATTGTAAGCAAAATTACTATTTTCTTAAACAAACAATAATTTTTAAATTTTAAAATTTTTAAAATTATTTCAAAATTATTAAAATTCCTACTACTTCTTTTACAAATTTAAATATTTTTGAACCATTTTTTCTCATATTCCTGGAAGTATTCCCCACAATTCTGTGCAGGGGATTGGTATTATGAGGATATTTTCATTTTAAAATTTTTTTTCTCTTAGACACTAAAAAAAACAGTAAAAAAAGCTATATCTAACATAGTTTTAAAAAAAATAACTGTTCATCTAAATACTTTTCCATGCAAAAATTATTAAACATATTATATTAAACAACCAAAAAAATTTTAAAAATTATATATAAAATAAAAAAAAGCCTTAGCATTTTAAACACATGATCATCATAAAAAATAAGAAGCTGAGAAAAGCAATTTAAAGTTTTTGAAATAAAAAAATAATTAAAAAGAGCAAAATATAGCATCCATTCTAATATATTTAAAAATTCAAGTTGTACTAAGTGTTTTAATCCCAAATTTATCCTGAATTACATATTAAAAAGTAAAAAAATTAAGATTAAATGGAATGAAGTAACAAAACAGAAAAAAAACAGCTATATCCTTTATAGATTTCAAAAAAAAATAACTGTTCATCTAAATACTTATTCCATCACAGAATTATTAAACATATTATATTAAAAACCAAAAAAAAATTTCAAAATTATATAGTGAATAAAAAAAAGCCTTAGCATTTTAAAAAATGATCATCATGAAAATAAGAAGAAGAAAAAGCAATTTAAAGTTTTTGAAATAAAATAAAAAATTGAAGAGCTAAAATATAGTATCCATTCTAATATATATTAAAATTCGTTGACTAAGTGTTTTAATGCAAAATTCACCCTGAATTAGCACATTTTAAAAAAGTAAAAAAATTTAAAGATTAAAATGGAATGAAATGATAAAAACAGTAAAAAAAGCTATATCTAACTTTATGGATCTTTTAAAAATAGCTCTTCATATAAACCCTTTAAGCTATGCACAGAATTATCAAACATTTTATAAAAAACAACCAGGAAAAGTTTCAAAGATTTATAATGAATACAAAAAAAAGCCTTTTACTTTTAAAATATATGATCCTGATAAAAAATATAAAGTCGTGAAAATGTTTAAACTTTTGAAAGTCAATAAAATACATGAAAAGAAAAAACCCTTGGCCTTCATTCTCACATATATTACAATTTAGGTCATAGTAAAATTTTTAAAAGTAAAATATGTTCAAAGTTATTAAATATTATTAAATAAATATTTAAAATTAAATGCTTTTTAAAATATTACAATATGATCAAATGCACTAACAATTTTTTTTGAAATTATAAAACATTCATTTTAAGTTCATATTATAACTATAAATAAATATTTTTAAAAAAACCACCCCGTTCTTTTATGTAATTTCCCTTCTTTTTAAAAAAGGGGGGGCCCACCCCTTTTTGCTAACCAATTTTTTTTTCGAGCAATTGGTACACGCAAACCTTTTAAATCCTGTATAAAAAAACAACAACAAAAAAAACGGAAAAGATATTTGAACAAAAAAAAAATTTACAGAAATATTCGTTACAGATTTTTAAATTATCCATTTTAGTCCTTCGAATTTATTTATAAAATGCAAGAAACTAACTTCGACTTTTTTATTATGAAAATTGATGTATAAAAAGAGTCTTCGAAACAGAAACTATTAATTCCGATATTTTTTTTTCAAATTTGTAAAAACGTATATTAAAGTTCTTCAGCATAAAAAAATGGATTTATACAAAAATTAAAAAAGCAAAAATGAAATCCTTGCTTTTGTTATATATTATATTTTAAAGTTCTACAGTTTTGGGATTTACTGATTAAAATAATATAAAGTAAGTTTCCTTTATAAAAAAAATTACAAAAATTTTGCAAAATGTTAAATCTATTAAAAAATAAATATAATCAGAACGTAGTCTAATAATAGTTATATTTGAAGAAAAAAAAAATGTTTTTTGTGTGTGTGTGTGTGGGTTCTCTTTTTTTCCCGCCTAGTTATTGTGAGTCACATTTTTACGAATGGTGTATAAATAAAGGGTGTTCGGGTGCGCTCTGGCTTTTGAATGTTTGAAACTCTGACTCAGAACGGGGTTTTTGAAAAAGAGCATGAAAGCAGGTTGTAATATATTTTACATCGACAAAGTGATTGCCCCTCTTAATTTTGTTGATGCTTTAGTTCTAAATCATTATTGACTATCATACCCTTTTTGTAATAAAACCTAGATATGAAATCTGCCTTCTTGTAAATCTTAAAAAGTTGCTTTCAAGTAGCTGGAGAACTATTTTTCCCTCTTTTGTTGCCGAAAAATCTTTAGGGGTGCTTTTCCCTTTTTTCAATGAAATTGTCGTACATGGGATAAATAAAAAATATCCGACCAAGCCCTTCAAGAAACTCCCCTATTTTTGGCACGTTATCAGGAGAAAAAAAAATAACCCTTTAGGGAACTGATATTGTGTTAGTTTTTTGAGATCAGGAAAAAAGCTAAAAAACCCGCTTGGAGCCCTTGCTTAAAAAGGAAAAGGGTTTTTGAATTGTTTTGAATGTTGGTAAAAAGATTTGGGTTTGTAGGAATGTATTGACTCTATCTTATGCACAAAATCACACCCCAAAGTCAGTTCATTATTGCAAAAAAAATCAGAGTAGTAATCTTGAATTTAACCAATATTAGGCAATTCTTTTGAAATTTTAAAAAAAAAAGTAAGGATTATTCAAAGGCAAAGAATAAAACCCTTTTTTGTACAAAAGATGAAAAAAAAGTTAAGAAGCCCAATATGTTGTCCTTTCCAAAAGAAACAATTATAAATAAGAAAAATAAATCCTTTTTATAAAACAAGTTTACCGAGATACATGAAGCCCCTCGACAACTTAAATATGTTTGTTGTTATAATATTTTGTATTTATATCAGCTTATTGTTTGGGTTTTCTGTCAAGTATTCTAAAAAAATTTAAAGCATTCTCTTTTTTACTAATGAAAACCATTTATTAATGTTGGAAAAATGTAATTTGAAATTTTTTAATGTGCATTTAAAAAAATTTTTTTTCGGATCACAGGCAAATTTAAATTATTAATATTTCATTTATAGTTCATTAGGTCAAAGTAATAAAAGACGGACCTCGTAATTTAAATGACGATCAAGTAACGGGAAAAAGAGGGAGCTAGAACCTCCACTTCTTATTTCCCACCACGACAAAAGGGTTTTGATTTAATGGGATCAGCTCTGCTACACAATGGAACCTCTAATCGTACCATTTTTTAATAAAAACATGTAGAGGCTACAATGCCACAATTCAACAAGGGTCAACATTTACAGGTTAGAATATTCACATTTTTTAGCATAATGCGAAACACCTAACCTATACATCTATTTATTTGCCAAGTAAATGTTTTATAATAATTTTCAGCTTATATAAAAAAAATTAGATCAAATTAAAATAAGATTTTAATTTTTAATAAGGCTTGTTAATAAAATGTAGATTTAATCTTGGGATTCGTTGAGGGACTATGAATTCTAATGTATCACAATATAATGGATTAAAAAAAAAAAATGACAATTATACATCATATGTATCATTCCCTTTTTGGAAGATATATACAAAATTTCTTAAGAGGTTTAAATTTTTTAAAATTTTTTTTGGATGTTCTAAAAAAAAAAACAATTATAAATTGGTAAAATTGTTTCCAAAAAAAATAGTTTATTTATGACAATATGTTTATTGACATGCAGATCTGTGAATACTTGTAAAAGTTTTTTTCACTTACTTATTATCGATTTGAAAGTCGAACTTTACATTTTAGCATAGAGACAGGATCACAAATTTTTCTTTTTTTTTTTATTTTTGTTTTTTGATTATAATTATGTCAATTTATGATGAATCATATTATTTACTTCTTATTTCTAATTTGACTATTTTAAGTTTTAACACCAGGTGTGTACCAAATTCCTGCATTTAAATGAATTAAAAATAAATTTAAAACATTTTATAACTATTTTAATAAATTTACTGAAAATCAAAATATAAATAATTTTTTCTTAAATAAAATTAATTAAATTTGGATTATTTTATTGTACCTTTTTCTACAAAGATATAAGCATTTAATTTTTTTATGAAATGTTATATATTATCACCACTGTTTTGTGCTATTTTTCTCAACGCTCTTAATAATATTGAAGATGAAATCTAGGTACGAAGCAGCTTAAATTGTAAGGAAATATTTTTTTAAAAAATGTAATAAATAAATTTCTTGAACTGAAAACATTAGTAATTACTGCATTGGATTCTGCAAGAAAACATGTTTCCCTAAGAAAGGGAGACTATTCGTGTTTAGGGACTTTCTAAGCCACGAACATCCCCACACTTCAGCGGGGTATCAACGACTACCCTGCTTCTTTTGTCCGCCGATGTATGGTGCCATCAATCAGCTTCAAAAAAGGGGGAAGTAAACTTCGCTGGAAGCGCCGTCTTTAAGGGCATTTTTCTCACAAAAACCGCCGTCTCCAAAAGGTTAATTATATCGCAAGAAGTGCAAAATACAGAGATTTTTCTAGAAAATATAAGCTTTTCACCAATGTCAATTTTTAGTGAATATGATTTGCAAACATCACACAATAAGTTTTTAAAAGTCCTTTTAAAAACTGTACATCCATTATCACATAATGAGGAGCTTCAGAATTTTCATTACAATTTAAATTGTTCAAGCAGCTGTCTTCTAAAGTTTGGTATCTCATATTTCTTTCTGGTAATGCTGAAGAAATAGAAGTTTTAATTTGCTGAAAACATCAGTTTCATGACTGCACCATCTCTTCTTAGCTTTTTGTTTACTAACAAGACTTGATTGCTTTCGTCTAGGCATGATGAATTAAAGTTTACTTATTAATAAAAAGATATTCAAACGAATATTTAAAATTATAAAGAAATGAATTGATTATATAATTGGCTTTGAAAAAAGCCTTTTGTTTTGATACTAATGGTTTTAGAATAAGAAAAAATAATGCAAAGCAAAATGGAATAACGTTTCTCCCTTGCATAAAAATAAACGAATTAATTCACTTCTCTTCTAATTAAAGTATAAAGCTTTAGATATCGCGTGTATAAGTAAATCAATCGAAATTGTTTAGGCTAGGATGATAGCGTCTGTAAAAGAAGCAGATGTCACGTCTTTTAGTTTCGGTTTCGCTTCGACATACTGTCAAAAAAAGTTAAATAACTCGCAAAATAATGCAGCTAGAGCTACCAAATTTTATACACATATTTAAAAAAGTCACACAACTAAAATAAGGCAATAAAAAAAATTCGTTAAAATCGTCATTTTTAGGGTAATGTGTCCCCTCAATGTGTTGTCATAAAATAAAGGATTGTGCTGCTTCGATATCAAGTCGTACTCGGCTTTTAAATGGCACTATCCCCAAAATTATCAGATAGTAAATGAAAAAGCATTTTTTGAAATGAGAGTTTAAAAAACACTTTGAAGTTTTACTCTTAAATATTGCAAACTCATCTTAATGATCCTCCATTTCATGTGGCACATTTAATATTGACTCATATTATTACCTTATGAAAATTTTAGCACAAAATAAAAAAAAAAATTTGTGATTAAATAAACGCCAAAAAATAACCCAAAATTAATAGACCATAACTTTTAGAAAATTTTAATCCAAACACCATACAGGTTATTTCTTTTCTTTGACATTCTGTGTCTCGATCAGAAATATCTTTGTAACATTTTAATACTACGTTGCAGAACTTAATTAGATTAAATGTTTATGAATGTGTCACATTTCGATGTTACCCGAGGGCTACTGAAGATGGACGAAGTATTTTTAAACAACGGTCAAGTGACGGGGAAGACACCTGAGCTAGCTCCCCATTCTCTAAATTTTCACACTACGCCAAGATTACCGTATGCATGGATTTAACGTGAATCAGCCTGTTTATAAGAGATGCATCATCAGGGGTACACATGGCTCCAATCTATAAACTGACAATAGAAAAAAAAGCCCTCCACGAGTTTGCGACCATGATCCATAAGCTTCTATGGTCAGGTGGTTATCTTTCTGTTAAATGACATACTTTTTGACAAGTGATTATAACAAAACGGTAGCTAAAATTATCAACAACCAGCTAGAAACTGATTGCCGAAAATGTAATGCTAAAAATAATATATATCAGTATAACTTATTTATATTAGTGAAGAATGCCAGTATATAAAAAGATTCGAAATCAATGTTTTCTACAAAAAATGTTTCTTTTTTTTTTAATCAAATTGCGTATCTTTTAAAAGGAAATTTCCAAAGAAACACAATACAATGTGAAGTTTTTTTCCTAATAGGGCTGAGGATTGGTATTTTAAACTTTGCAGACCTAGCACATTCCCCAGGAGCTGGTATCACTTTTTCGTGCGGCACCATATAGACGATACCAATTGCCGCAGGTAATTTTGACGCCCAGTTTCCTCCCCAGAGGGAGGCACCTAAACTCTGACAACGTGAAATTGTACTATTGGAATTTAATTTTGCCGAGAGCACCCAAGCCAAATGGACATTGAAGGGATTTTTTACATGGCGCATAATCATACGACAGGGACGCTGTCGATTTTCTGTACCTTGAAAATCCACCGACTTGGGCCTGAGTCGAACCAGCAACCTTATAGGCGCTGAAGGCCAGATACAAACCAATTACGCCACCCAGCCGGCAATACAGCGTGAAATGAATTAATTTATTTAAAAAATTTTTTAACTTTATAAAAATTTAAAATATTTTGAGGTTTTCCTTTAAAAAATATCATATTGATAAATAATGATAAAAATGTATTAAATTTCATTATATTAAAAATTTATTAAAGTTAAATTCTTAAAAATATTAATTGTTTTATTCAAAAAGGAAAAAAACAACAACCATTAACTAGAAATGAGTTACTTGTTTTAGTATAAATCGTACTAATAAATGATTGTGATATATTTAAGTCATACTTTCCTTTCAAGAAAGGATTAGAGTTCTTAATTCTTGTTAATATTACCAATCTTTTATGAATTTCAACTTTTATTTATTGGTTAATTTTATTCCCTAAAAAATGATTAATTATTTAACTTTCGAATTTATTTGAATTTTCCTTGAGTATTTCAAACGGGTTTGAAGCTGTTCAAACAACGATAACTCTAAGTTCTGTTGCCCTATAGAATATATTTAAGTTTACTTTCATTTTCTTAAGCACCCATAACATTCAAAGTTAAACACAAAAAAGTAATACTTAAGAACTTACCTTTATCTGAACCAGTCCTCTTTCTTCTAAAATATATCCTCCAAGTTTATCTAGGACTTTTTTACAAGCTTCACTGACATGAATTTTCATTGCTAAAATATTTCAAAAATAAAAAAATTTACTATTACATTCGATAACAATAGAAAATAAAATAAGAAAAAAATATTTTAAAACAGTGCTTCATAAAGTAAACGAATCCCTGTGAGTTAGCCGTCTGAATAACGTGTATGGACGACGAAATCAGAATATCTTCTCGGGAACGTTTTGTTGAGTATATGGTGGGGGATGCGTAGGGAATAATTCATTGGTAGGTTTTAACACCTAATGAAACCATAAATGTTGCATTTTATTGTCTTCAGTAGAATGCAAACAGGATTAATCGCTAAGATGCTCAGCTTGGTAAATTGACGCAGTGTTATCCTCCATCATAACAAAGGGAGATCCCATACTACTGTTAGTGCACTTGTAAAAAAATAATATGGTTTGGTTGGGAGGTTTTAAGACACCCTCCAAATATTTACAAACATAATAATATTTACAAACTATTGCGTGTTTAGTACATTGTGACCAACTATTTCATCAAAAAAAGTCTTTGTAGATTTTGATGATGTAAAAACTACCATCTGCAACTTATCCCTCTCTAAACCCAGAGCAGGTTTATCCCGGGTACCCAGGGGCCCGGGACCTGGAAGAGCCCGGATAAGTTGGACTTAAGCTGGACCCGGATAAGCTGGACTGGATCCGCCAGTGCTAAGGGGGCCTGTAGATCTTCTGCACCCAGGGCCCGAAATGAGCTTAAACTGGCACTGTCTAAACCAGTGATCCGCAACCCGCGGTCCGTGGATCAAATGGTGCCGGGACGCCTAAAGAACATTAAACTATTGCCATTTTATTTAAAGTGGTGCATTTCTCTCGGATTTGCGCAACTTTCCACGGAAATCACTTTATATTCCACGTTAAACCACTTTTATTCATTTTTGGTGTAACTATATTTTATTCTGAAGGCATATTTAAATGTAACTAAATTAAAATTGTTAAATCAAAATAATTTAAAATATAAACAGTCAACGTGTCCCACCCTCAGCGGGCCGCAGTAAAATTATCAAACGTTGACCGGTCCGTAGCGATAAAAAGGTTGCGGAGCTCTGGTCTTAAGTCACAGGAATTTAACCGTTGCAATTTGTAATACCAATGTAATACTAATTTATGAGATTTATCAAATTGAAAAAAAAATGGCAAAATATCATAGATAGTAATAGTGAATATGCACAATCTTAAGCATTATACATTTTGTGCTCTTTGCACTTCATTGTTACAAAAATAACATACAAGTAGAACATATTATATATACTTATCTACTACATTACGTAAAACCTTCCTCTCCTGTTGATTCCATTCTAGAAGCAGTATTTACTGTGTCGCCAAACAGACAATATCTTGGCATCTTGAGACCTACCACACCCGCCACGCAAGAAGGCTACATCAAAGAAATTATCTTATCTCACTATAATTAAAATAATAATTAATATATATATATATATATATATATATATATATATATATATATATAATGCGCTATTTAATTAATTTATTAAGGGACATGTGACTTACGCAAAAATTTTTTAATTTAAGGATTTTTTAAAATTTTTGGTTTTGCCTCCTATGTATGTATACTATGTTAAACAATTTTGTGCCCGAAATTTCATAAAAATAATAGCCATGAAATTTTTTTAAGGAAAAACTTAAAATTTTTGAAGTGATTTAAAAATGTTTATTCTTCCCTAAAAAAATTTACATACATGTATGAAATTTGATTTACAAGTATGTCAAACTATGTATAATAAAAGTTGGTATGGGTTTTGCTTTAACGTGATTGGTATTCATACAATACTTCTTTTTATGAATGTTTATTGAAAATTCCTTAAAAAATGTATAAATTCTGAGTTCAATTATTTTTTAAAAAATAAATATTACTTTGATTCAAAAATGCATACCAACTTTTGTTACATGTACTATTAGCAATAAGTAAAAAAAATTCAAATCATTAGGTGTAATAGAAAAAAAAGCCTTAGTATTTTAGATGAAGACAAACTAGTTATTTTATCTTTCTGAGATAAGTGAGTTTAAAGTTTTGATTTGCCGTAGGGATGTGAATAAAAATGTACGCGAAAGCTATTATAATTCTGCTTTTTTTTTAAGTTTAGAACTTTCAAATTTTGTGAGGTTATAGAAAAGTATATAAAAAAATTTAGGCTAAAAAATTTGATTTTTTGACCGATTTGGGTCAATTGAATCGTACTGTGTTCCCTTAAAAAATTTCAATTCAATTTCCATAAATTTCTGTATAGAAATTAAAGACAAACATTTAGCTGCAAAAGAATAAGGTAAATTGTGGACAAATATATTACATTTATATTTTTTAAAGATACATAGAATGATACGTAAAATGATTATTAAAAATAAAATTTTTCTACATTTACAATATAAAATTTATTCAATGATAATTAATTAGGTGCCTTAAACAAAAATTATTTTAAAAGCCGTTATTAAAAGCTGCATATACTTACAAGTTTCTTTCTTAAATGATTTTCATTATTTTTTAAGCCCTGTAACATCGTGTGACTCCGTTAAATTACTTCGTAACATGTTAGCGCCAGGGATCACACAGCTAATTGCCAAAAATACATTTTATTTTAAATTAAATAATAAAAAAGTAGATTCAATATTAATAGGTCACAGTTCACAGTTTTTCGCGAGAGAAAAGTTCTAGTTTAATTTTAGTTCATGTATGCCAGCCGTTGCGGCGCTGACTTCGGCCCTCCGTATTTCACCTGTAGGCAAAGTTCATCTCCTTGAGTCCTTGAAGTTGAATGTTGGCTGCCCCCGCTAACTCCACCGAGCATCTTCGAAGAGCACAAAACTTCAGAACGAAGTCATTTCGTAAAGGAAAGAGATCGAAAGTCCCGTCAACTTCCGAGCCGACCCTTTAAACCAGTGGTCTCCAACCCCCGGTCCGTGGACCGGTACTGGTTCATGGATCAAATACTCCCATCCACAAAAAGCATTAAATTATTTCCCTTTTATTTACTATGGTATATTTTTCTTGGGTTTGGGCTACTTTTTATGAGAATCATTTTATATTCCTTGTTAAATCACTTTATATTCATTTTTTGGTGTAGTGATATTTTATTCTGAAGTCACCATTAAATACAATTAAATTAAAATTATTAAATCAAAACAGTCTAAAATATAATCAATCAACGTCCTCCCTCTCAGCAAGCCACGGTAAAAATTAACAAACGTTGACCGGTCTGCGGCGATAAAAAGGTTGGGGAACACTGCTTTATACTATCAAAGCGGGTCACTTTCACGTCCCCAATCACCACTCATTGGCGAGTGTAACAGATCTGCACTCGGTTCTTCTCGCTTTAGTCCTAGTTCATTGGTTTTTGGGGGCAATAAGCCAGCCCGTCTGATCCCTACTCCGAAACGGCATCGTGATCACCATCTGGAGGCAAAAATTTTTCTTGCCACATTTACACTGAGTGTGTATCTTTGTCTGGACCGGCTGACATTACTCTCTATTCAATTTGTTTGCACCCCAGATGTGCGAAGGGAATGGGAACAATTGATGCTGTTCTATTAAGCTTCCTTCCTGTAGAGCGTTGTGCAGTTGTGCGTTCCTATTCCGCTGACGATCGTCTATATGTCAGCGAAAGAAAACGTGTGGCGACATCAAAGCTATTTTCCAAATTAGTTCACATATGCTATCCCTAGGCATCAGGAAGAATAGCCGGTCCTTTTTTGGAGATAAAATGTCCCATCTGAACAACTTTATCCCCCATACGACAATCTTTATCAGTATTGTTGGGGAGAGTTCTGCTAATAAGCAGACGTCAAAGCCCTTTATTGCTTTTTTAAGTAAGAGAAGAAAAGAACATAGATCTTAAAAACAAGAAAACAAATTCAAGGACAAACGTTACAAATTGTTAAAAAAGTAATCGAAGATGAATTATGAAGACATTCTCTCTCATTATCTTCGATCTGACTGTAGCATTAAATATATAAAAAAAGTTCAAACAAAAGTTGCAAATTTTGTCCCTGTTTTACATTAATCATTTGAAATTCGTAAGAAAAGGCAAATTTTCTTTTTGCCAAGATGTCTTCGATTTAAAAGTAATTAATCCTCCCGTTGCTCGTAAATCTTAAGAATAACTTTATCAAAACTTCCCAAAAGTTGTTAATCCAAGATTAACTAGCAGACATGTCAGCGATGAATATCAATAAAAATGACGTTTGATACATAATTAGGTACAAGGAATAAAAACAAATTCTTGCAGATTTGACTGCTATTAGTATGACACTCGCTCCTCCACAAAATTCGTAATTGTTTCTAAAAATAGTTAAAAAGAATACTGAATTAATATAGTGGTTCTTTTGAAGTTTAACTTAAATTCAGGATAAAAAGTTAAGAGTCCGATACCATTTTTCTTTCAGGAAATCAGACAGATTTAAATGGTTTTACTTAAAAGAATTATATTCAAAAAATAATTAATGATATGTGTTTTAAAGAGCTTCTTTTTTTTAAAAAAAATATACAGTTCTGAATTTTTATTTGTTTTTATAATCAAAATCATTTTACTGTAAGAACTTTTACGGAAATACAGTTTAAGGTATCCGAATACGTTTGGAACCGTGATTTTGCAAAAGCACATAAATGGATAATTTGCATGATATTTAGTGTCACTTAGATTAGAATACATGTATACAATTGTTTTAAGGACATTTTGACAAAACAATTATTTAAATACAATATTTTGGCAAAAAAATTAACTTAGAAAAACCATTTTTCAAAATGTTCTCCTTTTGTGAAAAATGCTTCTATTGTAATAATATTTTGCCTGTATATAGCTCAGACCTCTGTACAGAGGCTCAACTAGAATTTTTGAAATATATAACTTAGAAGTGGGTTTATCCATATCTTACGACAACAAAGGGGTGCAATTTTAAGAAAAAAACTCCGATAATTATTTCAATGGGTTGTAACTCAGAAAATAATGTGAATTTTTCAAAAATCATAGTTGAGCCTCTGTAAAGAGGTCTGAGCTATATACAGGCAAAATATTATTATATAGAAGCATTTTCACAAAGAGAACACTTGAAAAAAGATTATTAAGTTAATTTTTCCAAAATATTCATTTAAATAATTTTTTATCAAAATGTCCTAAAACATTTATAATAATCTATCTAAGTGACACTAAATATCATGAAAATTATCCATTTATGCACTTTTTTAAAATCACAGTTCCGAACGTAGTCGGACACCTTAAAACAAATCTTGAATGATGTTTGTAGGTGCTTTTCTGTGGAGCAATCCAGTTTGTGACGGGCTCACGCGTCTTTTCATTAACATGTCCTTTGGGTTCTTTTGGGGCCAGGATTAATGGCAACTCTTTTCCAACCAAAACCCAAGAAGTGAAACGTGAATATAAGATGCAAATTAGATAGCTTTTAGATATCAGAAGTTTCAGTAAGCGGTGTGGCAATTTTCGGAATGTTATGTTAGAGAGTGATACGATTGTAAAGTGAGAGCCAACAGAGGTTATCCCGAAGATAGAGCCATTAGGTCAAGGTGCATACCTTTGCACTCGAGTCAAGACGCAACTCCCTTTTTATTAGTCCGGCGATCGGATCGAGGTAGGATTGACTATTTAATATTAGGACGTGATATTATTGGAATTGAGATTAGGTGGGTTAGATATTGATAGTGGTCCGGGTTACGTAAATTCGGTATTATTGATATAGTGTGTTTTGTCATCGTAGATTCTCTCATATATATTATTATCATCTAATCTGTTAGAAGCTTAAGTTTGAAGGTCTTAATAAAGACAAATTAACTGTGGTATTCTCAATCGCGAGTTATTGAAAAGAAAACTCACGGATTGGGTAACCCTCGCTCGCCGATAACTCGCGGATAATTTTCCTTTCTTATTCTCGAACTGACGATTACCGAATCCGTGAGTTATGCGTGGGCAAGATGTTACAGTCGTTGTGATTGGACACTGATAATCACGTGACATATTCTTTGTTAAGTCCATTTTTGCTTACAAACAGATTCGCGTGATCGAAATCCGCGAGTTACCCACCGAAATCGGCGGGTTACCTTTGGATGAATAATCCGTGGATTTGGCGCGATCCGCAATTGAGAATAATGATGTTTCGCCAATTAACCTCGGGGATAACCCGAGGTTAACTCGCGATTGAGAATATCACCGTAAGATCAATGGAATCTCCTAGTTCTTTCGCAAATCCTACACCTCTAGCTCACGCAGATAATCCAGGAGAAGGGCACCTTATGGGGGCAATTTCACAAGTTAATGCTTTGTTTCGGCTCCTGAGGCTTAGAGATTGCGTGGCCGCTTCGTGAGCCAGGGGTTCGACCCCAGCTGGAGTCGATAGATTTTTTTCGATGCAAAAATCGAAGGATGCATGTCATATGATTATGTGGCATGTAAAAGATCATTGAGTATCAATTTGACTCTGGTACTCTCGGGAAAATTAAATCACGGCGATATTCAGCATCCGACGAGAACTAGAATTAAATTAATTCAAACGTCCAAGTTTGGTGGCGAGATCCACCACTAGATGGTGCCATCACTGAAATGGGTCTCGCATTTAGGGAACATTATGTGTCTACAAAGGTTCAGTTGCTGAAATGAAGCCCATTGGGAAAAAATAACATTGAATAAAAACGAATTAAAAACAAACATAAAAAAATGTGAAGTTCCTTATTATTACTGAAGCTACCACGGTACAAAGCAATGTGATGAATCAGAAATTTAAATCAAAAATATTTATGCTTACTTAGTACTATAATATAAATACATGTGTTAGATAAAGCAATTTTTAATTAGAAAGTTAGTTATCAGTTTCATTTTACGTCAATAGATGGCGGAACAATCATTTTAAATTTTAAGCCGAATATCATTTCATTCTTTTTCGAATAAACTGCGTGTTTTTTTTAATCACATTCATTTAATTTTTATTTATTGAATAATAGTAAGTTTGGCAACCTTAAACATACGAAAGAGTTCTGTCAGACATAAGGGAATAGGATTTCAGCGATTTCAAAAAGTTCCTCAAATTTGAATACTTTTGCCATTGCTTAAAGCAACGTTTTACTGAAAATTTACCAATTATGGCTTACAGGAAATATTTTGGATGATACTTCATAAATGATAAACAATATTCTGTTTTGGAAACCTAAATATTCTAATAATATATTTAATTTCATTAATAAAAATTTATAATCCTAGAAAAAGTAATTTAATCAAGAAATTATGAGGATAATTATTATTTTTTTAATTTATTGTTAAAAAGACTATCAACTTTTTTCTAAATGATTTTTAAAAATAATAAAAAGCTTTTACCACAGTAGATAAAACAACAACAACAAAATGTGTTTTATATATTTTAAAATTAAGAATTAAGTTTTTTTAAATATTATAATTTACTTAGCAGAAACTTTAAATTACGAATATTAAATGTATACTATTTCTTACCCGAATTAATGCCAATCCGGAGACTCAATCGCTCGTTCGGCCTGTGTCTGATTTCAAAAGTTTCAATGGCTTGACGTAATCTCAATGCCAATGATGCTATTTCTCCAGCATGACGGTTTCCATTACGAATGGGCAAACCGCTTACGACCATGTAAGCATCTCCTATTGTTTCCACTTTGTAAACGTCATAGTTACCGATGATGGAATCAAAGCACGTGTACAAATCATTCAAAAGATCCACTACCTGTAATTAAAAACCATAAGTACTTATAAAAATATCCTTACAGAAATTTTAACAATTGTAAAGACTACTTCTGAGAATTCTGAAGTACTTATAAGACATGTTTGATACTCGTGAACGTGGTCACAAATTAATGCCTCCCTTGCTAATATTCTGCACACCACAGGTCCAGGTACTATTCTCGGGCTGGGGAAGGTGGACTCAGTCTTTCATCCCTTCCGTGGGTCTATAAATGAGTACCAAGCCTTGCATGGGAACTAAACACTGGGAGTTTCGCTTCAGATTGACCACCTGATCGGAACATCTGCTGATGAATTTCAGCGCCCTATGGTCACGTATACTGTGATGGGCACAGTAGGCCTTGGCCCTCATGGGCTGTTGCACCACTGAGTTTAGCTTAGTTTTGCTAATATTCTGATGGGGTGTGTATATGCTATGTCATTTCAATCATTCCATTTTATACCATTTTTAATTTATTGCAAATAGGGATTCGAATAATAGCTTAATTGTTACGTTATGTTTATTACAATAAATGTGATAAAAATGCTCTAAAACTAGGTGAATAAGCAAAGCATCTCTTATTTTTCTGTGTTTGTGCCTCACCGCGTCACTTGCGCCCATAAATTTCATACAATAAATGATTGCTACAATGTCCTGTACATACCCTTAAAGTTTCACCATGAATTGGGGACCAGCACTGTATAGAGGTACTTTTGATGGAAATCACAAACTATAATACTTTCGACATATAATTCTAAATAATTGAGTTCTAATGCAAGTAAGGTTTTTATTTAAGGAGTTCTACACCATTAATTCAAGTACTGGGATAATTCAATGCAGCACAAAATTCTCCTTTGACAAATATCTCTCACGCTGATTGGTTGAGTTTGAGTTAATGTTGGTTCAAAGTTAATATGATGGCTTAAATCTTTACGAATGAAGAGCGGTTTTATTCCATCTCTATGAAATACATTAGGAATTGCAATTTCCCAAATGCTATAACTCTCAGCATATGACTGCGCAAGTTCTGTTATGCATTTCACAGAAACTTCTCGATTATAATTCTATGCTGTCATCATACGCTGATCGGGATGTTTCAAACAGAATAGAGAACATAAATGAGAAAAGTTTTGACTAAAAGTGCGTTCGCTAATATTCAGTAAAAAATTTTTACGAATTATATTCTTGTTACTAGGCATGATTTCAAAATAAATTAGTAGTTGTTGTAATCATGCCCTTCCCGAAGGAAGGAATGAAAGTTGCCAGAGCCTGAGACAGGTTGGACTTCTACACGATAGATGGCGACATCACCTATCTCCACCTCCACAATTTAGGCATGGAACTGGAGGGGAGGCCCTCCAGCCCTCTGCACCCGTGGCTTCTGTAGCGACCGCCCACAAGACTTTCGAAACCACTGATTTAACGAGCACGTACTCAGTGTGTACTCGGAGGGTGTTTGGTGGCATCGGGCATCGAACCCAGGTCCTTCAATCTGGAATTCGATGCTCTAACCACTAGGCTACCCACGACATAAAGTAGTAATTTTTTTAATGGCACGAAAAATATTTCTTTTTTCAAGATGTATCAATTGGAACTTACGATTAAATACATTTATTATGGAGATTTCTTAGATGCTGCAGCTGATTCAGAGAGAGATGGACAATGAATACAAGTAAATCATTTTAGGAATAAATACCTGTAAAGGAGTACTGACAGCTGAGAGTGAAGTAAACCCCACAATGTCGCTGAAATAAATCGTAACGGTGTCAAAGCTCTCAGCTTCCACTTTTTCGCCCCTCAATAGCTGCTCCGCTACGGGTCTGCAAGAAATGAAGAGTTAAAGAAAATGGAATGAAAACAAATGCAATAACTTTGAGAAGAAAGATATATACAAGGTGTGACACAAAAAAAGCTTGAAAAAAGTGTGGAGTTGGCAACAACTGTTTTGGTGACATCATCCCACGCACCTCCTCTATCCAAGTGGCCAGTTTCGTTTTAATCGATCCGCCAGTCGGGAGTACTGGTCATTGAGTGAACACGTACAACTACATTCTGCCAGGAAAAATGTCGAATCAACATAAGTTTCTTGTGAAACTTAAGAAACAGCCACGAAAACGTTTCAGATATTAACCGAGGCTTATGGAGATGAAACTTTGTGTAGTGTACATGTGTTTGAATGGTATAAAAGGTTTTCAGGGGAAGAGTCAGTGTGGATGATGAACCTGCTGGGAGCCCAAGTTCAGCGATTACAGACCAAAACATAGCCAAAATTCGTGATATAAGTGGGTTCCCACTCACATCAGTGGTCAATGTTAATAAACACTACTATATTGAAGTACTAAAAAGACTTCGGGGGAAAAATTAGGAAAAAAAAAAGGCTAAAATTGGGGAGTGATGGTTGGCTGCTGCACGAAGACATTGAACCCACTTGCATGGCCCTGTCTGTCGAGCAGTTTCTGACCAGCAAAAACATAACTGTGATGGGAATCCTCCTTATTCACCTGATCTGGCCCCATGCGACTTTTTTTATTTCCCTACATTAAATCTTGCTTAAAGGGAACCCATTTTACCTTAGATGAAGAGGTCCAGGCTAAAACGGAGAATATACTGAAGGGCCTTCCAAAAACCTCGTTCCAGAACTGTTACCAACAATGGTAGCACCGAATGCAGAAGTGTGTGAATGCTGAAGGGAACTAATTTGAAGGTGATACTGTCACAAAGAACTGATTCTGTAAGTACAATTATTTATTGGACCAGTCTCGTTGTTTTTTTTGTGTCACCACTCGTATCTTCTTATTTTAAAAACATAATTATATAAGAAAGAACATATTTTTTAATATCGCTTATTTATCGTGAGCATATATAATTTGATTTCATATATTCTAGTACCTTATAATTTCGGATACAAGGGACAAATAATTCCAAAAATTTTTTCTTTAAGTATTCTTCATCTATATCATTGGAAAATTCACGATTTATCTATTAACCTACATGAAATGTTTTCCAATGATATTATCCAGATGTAAAAATTACGACATAAATTTATATTCGATAAATGTGAGGATGACGCATTTTACTTGTAGCTTGTTTCATTCCTCACACTATATTCCTTTTTCTTTTAGTAATATTCAGGTCAGTTACAAAACAGAATTCATATTTTAATATTTTCCTAATATAAGATTTTAACGAAATAATTTTCTTTGCTTAAGGTAAGTTTGTAGTAAAAACGATATAATAAAACAACCCGTTCAGAATAAGAAAAAAAAAAGTTTAAATTTAATTTTACGCTAAAATTGATTTCAACCATGAAAAAGAGCAGTTTATATAAATATACATTATTCAGATCATGAAATATTGCCGACAGTAAATTTTCATCTCTTTCTACTTTCTAAAGTAATAATTTACCATTAGGTAGAAAAGAATAGGAAAATACTGTTAAAAAATTTGTACCTTAAGGTTCCGATCTAGCAGCCATTTTGAATTCGTGAAAGTATTGTTAATTCTATGGAAATTCTACTTTTCTTCTAAACATGCATGGATTTGAATGCAATGAAGTGTATCAAAAGAGCAAAAAAATAATGAAGGTTTCTCTAGAACTACATTTTCCTAACTGGTTTTTAAAAATATGTTTATGACTATTTTAACGATTCATTAGTAGGGGTTTTCGATCCTTAAGAAATATTTATATATATTTTAAAACATTGGGAAACTTGTAGTTCAGAGGAACTTTCATATATTTTTGTTCGTTTGGACTAATTTTATTGTATTTCAGTTGATGCACTAGCTGAGTTTGAGGATGAAAATAGAGTTTCCATTGGATAAATATTCAGATCATGAATTCAAAAATGGCGCCAGACAATATCTGTAAGAATTTAGAATATAAAGTTTTGCTCGTTTTAAAGGAGTTTTTGCGTTAACTGTTGAATTTTATAAATTTTTCAGTATATATCTCATCTTTGTATATATAATGTGACTTGACATTATTTTTAGATAATTTTAAAAAAAAATGACTTTTGTAAAACTTTGAGTAATAACTTAAACAACAGATTTTATTTGTATAAGTATCACAACATGTTTTCTTCCTAAAAATGATTCCTTTAAAACGTTATAATTTTTTTTTATTTCAGTTTTATTATAGAAAATGTTATATATTTTTTCAAAAGAAATGAAGGCAACAAATTATTTTCAATAATTTTTAATGCTGATTTATTTGATAAAAAGCAAAACATATTGTTTCAAACTAATTGTTTAAGTTATTTTGCTATCATTTAGACTCAAAAAATAAAAATAAGCTGCATACATCACACTATCCTATCAAATATTGATTAAGCGTACAGTAAACAATCTCCTTCACAGTTAAGGTTATTGATTAATTTTAATATCTACCAAGGTTTGACAGTCATAAATTAAATTATCAAATGAGTTTATAAGTTTTTAAATAAATAATTCACAATGAAACTAGGCACAAAATAAAAAATATATTTTCAAGGAACTACAAAAATAGAATAATGAAGACCTTGCTTAAATTACTAAATAGGGTAATTTGTAGTTATTTGCATTTTGTTCCACATACGCTGATTAAACAAAATCTTAAGATCATAATTTGTATTCTTTTTATATTATGTTTTCTCTAATAATAAATAATTTACCCATACAAACAATTAAAATAAAGAAAAAAGCAGAAAAAAGATGAGATTTTATTCACCCAAAATAGATTAAATCTTCATTATGCGATTCTTTAAGTAATTTACAATGTTTATCCATTCTATTTTCAGAAGATCGCTGCAGATTTTTTTATGATCCCCGAAAAATAGTTGGAACACATCTTGACTTGATTACTTGGTACTTAATTTAAATACATTTGAATACATTTCATTTGTGTGTGATTACGATTCCTTACTTTGGGAGCATTCGTAGCAAAAGGTTCTCCGTCTTTTTCTTCTCTTCCAACAGTTGGTTTGTGCGGTCTTTAACTACACTTTCCAGATTGCAAGCGTACTTCTCCATGATAGATATCATGTTGTCAAAGATATTTGCATTCCTTAGAAAGAAAACTCATTTTCAGATGATAATAGCTTTTAAAATACTCTTTAGAGTACTTTAATGAAAAATCACATGAAGACTCAAATAATAAATGAAATCTAAATATTTCTAAAAAAAATGAAAATTTTTTAACGCTTACTTTGAGTTACGTTTAAAAGCTAAATGGATGTCAATTTTTTCTAGGTGTCAAATTTTAAATTTATGACTATAATACAGAAACGAAGCAATAATCCTCAGTGTGTGGATGAATTCAAACTCCGTAAGGTCAAAGAAAGTGCACCAAGTTCGGAGTGCAACAAATAAACCATTTATTATATTTTTTTCAATTCTACACTATTAGCTCACACTCTCTATATATTTATTTATCTTGGTGGAATTTTAAAATTTTATATACATGATTATTTCGGATGACAATACAATAATTTAATTATAATTAATAAAAATTAATTAAAATTATTTAAAGAATTACAAATACAGCCACGTTGGCATCATTTTTGGCGACTTAGCGACCCTTTAGGCGACTTGTGTCAAATTTTGAAAAGGTTTTTTTCTCACGTTTTAAAGCATTCAGTTGAACTGAAATTTAACATAAAAGATTGTTTTGGATGACAGTACGATACTTTAATGATAATTAATAAAAACTAATTACCACTTAATGTTGTGATTCTGTCATATATATACATATTTATATTAATTGTAACTATTTAATAAAAAGTAGCTAAAAAACAAAACTTTTCTTTGTTGATCTATGTAGGAATTGACTTAAAATATTTCTTTTTTTTATTACTTGTTATATCAAAAGTGTTATTCACCTCGAGTTTGTCTCCCTTCTTATAATATCGTTAATTCTGTCATTTACTGTGATGTTTTGAGGCTATTGAGGAAGATGTGTGAGGACCGTTTTCTTCACCACGACAATGCACCAGCACGCAGTTTTTCACTCAGAACAGCATTTTTGCTGTTCTCAAAGGCGCAAGAAATTTGGAGAGGGGGGAAATTGGAGGGTGAATAAAGAGAAAAAATTAAGATAACAGTGAACGCGTACCACCGCCTAATGAGTCATGATAAAAGCATCTCTGCCCTTAAAGAGAGTAAAGACTGAAATCAGATCTACCAAGGAAAAAGAAAAGCTCAACAGTTTGATGTTGATATGCACTCAAAATGATATTATGATGGAAATTGATTACAATGGTGTCATTAATAATTTTGCAATGATCAAAGCTCGAAGAAAACCTTTGTTGTACAAGTACAACGACAATAACTCTACAAAGAATAAGGGGATGTCTAAAAGTAAAATGATAACCGATGAATAAGTTGATAATCAACAAGTTGAAAACAGTTAGTTCAACAACGTCTACTCTAATTGACAAAAGGGTAGTTCGTAATGCCACAAGGTAAGAAAAGAACAAGGCAAGAAATGAAAGTAAGGAAAGGATAATGGGCCAAACTATACCATTATTCTTTCCTTACAGCTACCAGTCTAGGACACGGCGAGTCCATAGGGGGTGGATAATGGAAAGATCCCCCAAAAAATGAAAAGAGTAAAAGTTAAGGGAAAATCCCTCCCGAACCCAAACTGGCAAGATAAGAACTGAAAGAGAAGGGTGCTCTGGAAATGGGGGGTGTAACAATTCGAAGTGCCTACAGCGCCGGGGCCCATCTATCCTATTAATCGGACCTAGCTCCCTGGGATTCTGAATTACTCGCTCAAATTGAAAATGCAAGTTAAAAGATGGCGTTTTGCAACTGTATCTGACACACAACGAGAATCTCAGACTGTCCTTGATAGTTTTCGAGAAGATAGCTTTGGCAATGATGGGATTGGTGTTTACGTTCAAAGTGACTATTTTGAACGAAATTGCAGCCAGAATTTGGTGATGTTGAATAAAATTTTTTTTTTTATTTTTAATCAAGTCTGGGAACTTATCGGTAGCATTTCCAGTACAATTATCATTTTTATGTATCAGAATTTTAATAATTTTTTTTAAAACTAGATTCATACATATTTCTTTAGATGCAGGCTCATTTTCATATTAATAAAATTAAGTCGTAATAAATCGTTATTTTTATTCTTAGATGATGTACTGTGTCTAAATTTAAAAATATGTCAATAATTCCAAGAAAACCTTAAAAAAATTAACAGTTTTCTGAAACATTACTCAAATTTTTAAGATAAACCAAGTTAAAAAAATTACACTTACAAACCCATATGCAGGGGTCTTAATTTGACCTTGATGAATTTGAAATCTGGCCTATCATCAGGGTTTTCCTGCCAACATTCTTCCATGCACTGGCGGATGTATCAGGGCAATCGAGTTTGTGCTCCGGTGGACGAAAAAGCTCCCCACCATAATGTTGAGGGTTACAAACTCGATCTTCTATATCTATCACGCAATGAAAAGAAATTTGTTTAACATAACAAAAAAAGAATATTATTTTACATTCTATTAGCTTATTCTATAAGATTTACATTTTAAGGAAGGTTCTGGCTGACCCCATGGTCCTTGTCTCCCTAATATTTCAAAAAGAATGACTCCAAACGAATAAACATCGCCCTTTTGCGTTCCTCTTGTGGGTGGATTCAGAGTCTTCAAGAGTTCTGGAGCACGCCACATGATGGCTGAAACAGAAAAGAAGAATGTGTTTATTAAGAAATAAAATTTATATTTGTTTTTTGAAATGGCTTAGAAAAATATGAAAAAAGATGAGAATGTATTTTCCAAGTTTAATTTATAACGAGCTCTTGGATGCATGTCGGAAGGAAAAATTGATGTTGTGGATCCCAAAAAGGAATATCGTTAATATCATCGTGGTTATTGCAGATTTGATTTGGAGTATGAGGACTTAAGATTCAGGATAGTTTCTAACTTTGCAAATTATTTCATTGCAATTTGTATCATTTAATTTTCCAGGTTCTTAAAATTGAGGCTTTGGCATCATTTTTTACTATTTATGGCAAGATTCTTGAAATCATTTTATTAAATAGAACTATTTTAGTTTATGGTGAATTTATATGAACTCCAGAAGTATATTCAACTGATTTCATTGAAGGCTGGACCTCATAAGGTTATTCTAAATGCAACTAAATAAAGTACTTGATTTGAACAAATGTTTTTATGTTTAATGAGATTTCGTGAATCATTTTTAGTCATTGAATTCCTTTAAAAATATACAATTTACTGCGGATTCAATACGATTTTGTATTCTTCTCTTCTTGATAACTAATTTTTATATGTTTACATTTGAAATATTATGAATACAAAAATGAATTATATTAATAAAGAGAGTTATATCACTTCAAGAAAATACAGTCTAAAGAAATAATTTTTGAAATTAATTTTTCTATTAAATTACGACTTTTTCAAAGCATATTTAAAAAAAAAAAGGTTCATACAAAACATAATAGGTAAAGTATTACATTACTGCTGAATATTTAGAAGAAAAAAAGTGCGCATAATTTATTCTCTTCAATTATTTTAGATGTAAAATTTTCAATTATTCTTTTATACTGGTTAATTAAAATTTCGCGTAAAAATGTGATAGAGAAAATCCAAATAAAATAAATAAAAAAATCATTACAAATAAAGTTTTCAACTCATTACATCAGCTTATCTCTACTTATATTCATTAACGTTTTGTAATTTGTTATTAAAGTTACCTCATCTTTTCTGAAACTGTGGAGAGCTCCCCTCTAGGGGGCGTAATATACATATGTGTAATATCCATATCCCCCAGACATCTTTAAGATCGGTACTGATGGTAGCAGAGGTGATGGGGGAGTTTCTAGTAGTGGAGTACACACATCCTTATATTCCTACCGGAATCATGGACATTAAGATAAAAAAAAATCCAAATTTTTGTTCAGTTTTTAGATCGGAGCTTATTGCTATCAGAAGGGGTTTGTAGTTCGCATGTGAAACCGAGGTTCAGTTTTAAGACGCTTGGATTCTGACTGACAGCTGTGATTGGTAAAATCCTAGGAGAGCCCACAACCTTGGCGACAAACAGAAAAAAGCGCCAAGCCAGAACGAGATGGCGCCAAGCGAAACTGACAATGGCGCCAAGCGAATGTAGTGGGACAAGGTGGATGTATAATGAAAATATATGTAAACAGTACAGAAATTAATCAAATGTATTTAAGATAAAAATTAAAAAAACAACAGCACTTATACTTTTTACTGCTGATCTTTTCTGAGTGGAGGGTACAGTGTAACAGCAGATTTTAAAAAAAGCCATGGGGCTATGGAAGCGCAGCTATATATATTTTGCGAGGTAATGGTCGAACATACCCATTCGATATCTCCGTTCAATTCCATCCAAACCAGCACTCTTTCATTCGCATAATCCTATTCGCTCATTACATTAGGACATTCATAATTCGAAGCAATCAATCCTTCCTTCATACACCATTCAATCAATTCTTTCTTACCTTTCGCCTTCAACAAATTTAAAAAATTCCAAGGTATATTCATTCACACACTCGCAACCATACTTCCAGCCCGGTGCCACAAAACAAAATGACGAAATGTCCGCCGACCAATACGAAAATTCCAAAAATAGTTAGGATTACCATATCTAGTGTATAAAATTAGGGTTACCAAGATGGCACAATTATCGCCAAACAAAATAATTCGTGCCAAGGGTGTGGGCTCTCCCAGGACCGAACCCTGTGATTCAGTGCAACACATGGTGTAGTAAACGGTGGGAATTTGTATAAGTCCCACACACACAAACAAATATATGCAAGCATTCAAATCTATATGAAAGATGTGTGATAACAACATCTTACCTTTAGACCGAGTGTCTTGCACCTCCAGAGGCAGGTCTTGGTTCGCTTTAAATTCGTGGAGCCCGAAATCTGTAATCTTTAGCATCCAACGGTTGTCGACGATGCAGTTGGAGGACTTGAGATTACCGTGGGAAAGTATTTCACTGTCATGGATGTAAATCATTCCCTGTACAATGACACAAAAATAGTCTAGATTATACTGTACATTAAAAAACTTATTACTGCGATGAGAAAATTGTTTTATTTTTTAAAATTGTAACAAAAATATAAATTTTGTTTCGTAATATCATAATTAGAGTATACGGGCTAAAATATTCTTAAGAAAAATAATAATTGTAACACAAATTGCACATACATAAGATCAAAACATTATTAGGTTTCATAGTATGTACCTAAATATTATTTTTCACATATTATTGTACTACAAAAGCATTTGTGCATCTAAATAGTATCTTACAGCGCTAGAAAAACGTGACTTTATGAAATAGAATTTCATTAAAAATCCCCCATTATAACTTTTGAGAAAAAGTCTTGGAAACTATTTAGTCACGATTCTCTGTTTTTAAAATTATTTTCGACCCTTCAGACGTATAAATGAAAAATTTGAGACTATATGCAGCATAAAAATGTATAGAATTGCCTATATTTTTAAAATAAGATTTTGGAAGTTGTATTGGTTCTTAAGTAGTAAAAAAATGAGATAACGCTCCTTTTTCATTAGACCAACTTTACACACAATGATATTCTGGGATTATTTGCTGACTTAGTAGAGTGATACTGTTTAAAGTAATGATTTTAAAGTAGCTAAATAACTGATTTAAAAAGTGTTAACCTGAAATATTTAAAATCAGTTGAGAGATTTATTCAATATATTTATCCAATATTACTTATTGCTCCTTACCTTAACCAAGTCAGCAACAAGAGACGCTATAAACATAGTATCCAAATGCAAATCTGAGTTTTTCAATACATCCTACAAAAAAAGCAGTAATTAACCAACATATTAAATAAAGACACACACAACACACAGGCAGAAATTAGTTTTGAAAAATTTACATATTCCTCACCAAATAGTTTTACTTGTTGTCACTGTTTTTAAAATCTACCAATAAGCGCCAATAAAAATAAAGAAAGGGAAAATCAGAAATTATAGTAATCTTTTAGTATTTGAAAATTAACTTTATGTTTAAACAATGCACTAGGATAGAGGTCAGCAAACCTCGGATCTTTAGACTTCTAGCTACAGTCTGTCAAAAAAATATATTGGGACACTACCAGTTCATAGATTTTTATCGTAATATTTTACTTAAACATACAAATGAACCCCAAAAAGAAGTAAACGTTATTTTGTTAAATACAAATAATAATAATTTGAACAAAACTCATACATTAATGCAATTATATATATATATAGTTAAAACTGAAAATAAAAGAAATCGAGTTAAGAAACGGCCTCAAAAAGTATTGGGATACTTCCTAGTAAATTAAGAAAAAAAATTCGAACTTAGAAATTAATATCTTGTTGGGCCCTCCTTGCCTTTTATGACCTCTCGAAGTCTATTTGGCATGGATTGGATCAAATTTTTGCAAAACGATCTATCGGTTTTGGTCCACTCTTCGACCAAATATTTTTTCAAATCCTGCTTGTTAGAAATTTGGCGCTCATATAGTTTTTGCTGCAAAAAATCTCACACATGTTCAATGGGCTTAAGGTCTGGACTTTGTGCAGGAGTTTTAATAACTCTAGGACAATGGTAGAGGACTTATTACTTGCAAATATTTGTAGTATGTCACGGGTCATTATCTTGGTACAATTTAAAATATCCTGAGATTCCCAGCTAACTCGCACTTTTCTTTAAATTTCGCTTGAAAATGTCAAGATAGATATATTTATTCATTATACCATCAATAAAATGTCAGTTCCCGAAACCAGAGCTTGCCATGCAGCCCCAGACAATTTAGTTACCCTTTCCATATTTGACAGTAGGCCGTAAATTTTTGACATGCATTGCTGTATTTGATTTCCACCAAACCTTTTGTTTGCCATCCGATCTGAAAATGTTATATTTGCTTTCATAAACAAAAATTTTCCCAATATTCTGTTGGCTGCCTTACATACATTTTAGCCTAGCTTGTCTATTTGCTTTGCTGATGTAGGGCTTTCTTTGAGGTACTCTGCCATGATACTTATGTTTTCTTAAAACATTTCTGACAGTTTCAGGATTTACTGATTTCCTGAACCTAATTTTACATTGCAAAGTCATTTTTAATGCACTAGTTCTGGATTAATGTGCACTTGTCTCACAATCCACCTCTCTTCATGTTCATTAAATATCCTTGAACACCCTGATCTTTGCTTGTTTTCAACATTGTTTATTTTCTTGAACCTGTTAATGATGTTAAAAACAGTAGACTTACTCAATTTCAACGTTTTTCCTTACAGCGAATTGATTTCCCCTCTTTCCAATGACTTTTTACGAGATTTCGCACATCAACCAATATATCTTTGTTTCTCGCCATTTTTTCTATAAATAATCTTATCGGTTGAAACATTTGTGTTTAAACTTCTAGTCTAAAAAAGTAGTGTGAAATTAAATTCTATTGATGCGCTGTATATTTGTTAAATTTCTCATTCCAAAAGTGTCCCAATACTTTTTTGACTCCACTGTGCCTTTGAATTATACTTGAAAAGCTAGATCAAATTATAATTCTATAATACTAATAAAATTATTTTCCTTATATACTGTACACCAAATATTAAAATATTACTTAATTCATTTTGTTTTTGTTTTAATGTGATAAATATTTTTATAAATGGCTTTACAGTTATGCACGCCAAGTGTCCCAATACTTTTTTGAGTGGCTGCATATGAATTCCTAAAAAATAATTATATCTGTTAAAAATATTATTTTCTTTTCTCTCTTTTTCTTTTATGATAATCTGTTGAAAAGATTTATCTTGTTTGTGTCTACAACTGGCTTAAGATTGTATATTAAATTGTTTTCCATTATAACCAAGTGTGTGCAGAGAATCAGTAAAATTGTTAAAATAAATTCTAAAGATGTGAACGTCTAATTTATTGGGAAAATGATGGGATGATGGCAATGGGATGAAACTTCACTGAGTTATTTCCAGCAACATTTGCTTATTTGATGCTATACATGAGTTAGGGACAGTGGCGTAACGGAGGATATTAGGTCCACCCCCCTGCAAAGCCAGGTTTGACCTTTAATATTTTATAAATTGGTTAAATACGTACTTGGCGCCATTCAGACTTAGGGTTCAAAGGAATCCTAGGCTCAAGTGTAGTATGGGGGAGGGGGCACTTTGGATTTGACGATTTTTCTTCGGATTTGGCGATTTTTATCTAAATGTCATGGTGAGATATCGAAATCATTCTAAAATAAATAATAAATAATTCCGAAAAAAGTACTTTGGCGACCACTTTTAATCGCCAAAAAAAAAAAAAAAAAAAAAAAAAAGGACTGTGCCACGTGGTCCCCCTATACTACATTTTAACCGGAATCCTGCCCCCACCCACGATGCGGGTTTTGTGACATGCTTAACCCGTTCAAGACCATGATCACAGATATGTGATCACTTCATAAAACACGGCAACATGTGTGAAATTTCGTTTTTTCCTTTCTGTGGCCCGTGATCAAACCGGTGTGATCTGAATTTTGAACAAGTGGAATTTGGAATGATTGTTAACTATAAATTTCGTTACATTTTAATATAGTATAGTAATGATTTTATATGCATAAATTTTTTAAATGGAGTTAGGCTTAACAGGAAAAATTGCGTGGTCCTGAACGGGTTATGGGTCGATAGAAAGATAATTGAAATGACTTCCATAAGCAGAAACAATCAAAATTAGTTTTAATTATTAGTGCAAATATGAAATTTCAGAATATAGTTAGTTATTATTATTGGTCGGAACATTTTTCCACGATGCTTGAAAATTTGATTTCCAGCATTATGGTATTTTGACAATTATTGCTTTTACACTGTGAGCCACGGATATAAAACTATCTTCGATAGTTCTTAGTTTTGGAAGGAATGGAAAATTTTATTTTGTGTAAAGATGTGTTTAAATATAAAAAAATATTAGCCTGAGCACAACAGTTTTGATCGCGACTGCCACCAGGTGTTATTCTTCTCCTCCTGCTAAAGGGTCGCTAAGTCGCCAAAAATGATGCCAACGTTGTTGTATTTGTAATTCTTTGAATAATTAGTTTTAATCAACTAATTTTTCTTAATTAAAATTAAATTACCGTATTGTCATCCAAAATAATCATGTATATAAAATTCCAGCTCAACTGAGAGCTTTAAAATATATTTTATTAACAATTGAAAATTCGACCAAGATAAAAAATATAGAGAGAGTGTGAGCTAATAGTAGGAATTGAAAAAGACATTTTCTAAAAAAGAAAAATTAATTAGATTTTATTTGTGAAAGATGAAGAGAAAAATCAAATATATTTAGATTTTATTCTTGTTTATGAAGAAAACTATAGTTAATACGAATATTAAATTTACCACTATGAGAAGCGTTTGGACATCCCCATCCCGATGTGTCACGTGACCTCCGATTTCTCTACTGTCTCATTTTAATTAAGTATGGAATAACAAATAAATTTAGCAGGTTACCACATCGCTCCATTAAACACAATTCTCTAACTAAAGCCATAAGAAATACCTTTCTTACATCAGATAAATAAAATTACTTCTTTTATATATTTACATTAGTTCCATAACGTTAAGTCCCTTTCATTAGATTTTTTCATTTCATTTAATGATGAAATAAACTTCGTTTACCCTAGAATTCGGTTTATGTTCTCATTATGTTTGATCTACAATTACGAAATGATCTTTTGTGTTAATTGGAAATGAACTTATTGCTTCAAATTTCTCTCATAATCAAATCCCCTTAGAATTTGATTATAGGGTGATGAGGAGATTTTACAGCGTAATTTTCTGTTACTAGAAAAGGATTTTGTTTGCAAATTTTCCTTTGCACCAGGATCAACATTACAGATATTATTACATTGTAGCGAGCACTTGGGATATAAAAATAACTTTAAAAACTTTCTTCTGTAAGCGATTTCTAATGTCACTTCCACAGCAAGCCAACAGAGAACTTCGAGCAAAGAATTCGATGTATAGCATTTGCATTATTCTACATCAGGGATCGGTAAACTTCCGAGAAAGAAGAGCCTAATGTAGTACGTGTAACAAGATAACTAAGATACCAGATATAAGATAACAAAGAGCCATTTATATGGATAGGCTTGCGTTGGAGGTCGGAGTGCTATGGCAGCGGTGTGGCGATGTAGACGGTCGTGATGCAATTAATATATTTTTTTTAATAATGTTTAAATGATATTTTACACAAAGTAACATTTATAATTTTTTTCAAAAAATAAGAACTATGAAGATATTTTTATGTATGTTGCTCACCGCAAGAGCAATCAGTTTCAAAATATCAATGTCGAAAATCAAACTTCAAGCATCGTAAAAAAGTTCCAATGCAATAATATTACTTTCTGAATTTTTTTATATTTACACCAATATAAAAGTAATTTTAACACTCTTTTTATTAATCCTTAAGCGTGGATCAGGAACGGAATGTGTTTCGTATTTTTCATTTTTGGAGGATTTTAGTTTATCTGTTGACCGCTTTGGAGCTCATGGATGTAAATAAATAGCCTTTGCTGAAAATCGCTTTGACGAGCGTCTTCCTATCGTGGCATTTCTATCAGTCAATAGGGCATTCACCGCTTTAGTACTAATTCTAATATTTTCGCTGATTCTGAAAAAACTTTGTAAAATGAAAAGCACAATTTATACTACAACAGGCGGATGTTTAAATGTATAAGCAAATACAGGATAATTTTTTTCAATATATAATTAGAAAGGTGAACAATATATTTTAATGTACATACCGTGAATTCAAGCGAAAACGTTTAAGATGAAATATCGATTAGCACGAAATAATACAACGGTCCCGAAAAATTTCATGCATTTTTTCTCTTAACACCTAACGAAAATCGCTTAAAACGAAAGAATATTTTTTCTGGTTAGGAACAAAATACTGAAAACACCAGCCGTTCAGGCGAGATTTAAGTGGAGTGTTTGAGACAGTTTCTGTGTTATTGGACCGTTCTACTGCATCATCGGGATAATTCGTTGCAGCAGATGATGATAATGCGTACAAAACTTCAATCGGGAGACAAAGACATTTGAGGGTTTGTTCAAAGCTTAAAAAGTATTGATACAGAACCCGACGAAGAAAATGAAATGAATAAAGCAGCTCAGGTTTCCCTGTCATCCGAAATGAGGAACATCATGAAAAGTATGCGCAGTTATTTAGACGCACATTCCAATGGTGAAACGAATAACAAAATGTACGACATCGAACAATTTGTTGACAATTTGATGACAAAGAAAATAATGCAAAGAAAAATATCAGATTATTATCCAAAAACTCCCAAAAATTGCTTTGTTTTTCAAAAAATGAAAATTTTGTATTAAATTTCATTAAGTTCATGTGAATGTTTTTGTTTCATTGATTTTTATGAAATACATGCCTATATATATATATATGTAAGGATAATTACATTAGATTAAAAATTAAATTCTCTATCTAGCACTTAACTCATCTTTTTCATTTCATCTTCAAGTATCAAACTAATCACCCATTTATTTCTTCTGAACATATGGCCTAGCCTATAAACATGTCTAATTCCAGATCGTTACATTTAATAGCCCCATATGTCAGCATTAACTTTCAAGTTCACTCATAAAATCTGCGATACTTATCACATCTGCTTTTTAAGTGTTAGTCCACTTAAGATTTTCACGGTGGCGTGCTTTTTTCCTCTCTGCTCTTAGCGTCAGAATATGTCTGGCTTTCATCAAATAAAGATCCTTTTTAAAAACTAAGTCTCTGTTTTCTGACTCAAAAAATCATGTAATCTTTAATATATATATATATATATATATATATATATATATATATATATATATATATATATATGTGTGTGTGTGTGAAAATAAAATGTACTCTAATAAACTTAATTTTGTTGAAGAATGTATAGTTTTTTTTCTTTTGCAATATCCTTTAACACGAAAAAATATTTCAGCTCCTTCAATTTCGTGTTAACCGATTTTCACGGTAATTATTATTATTTTTTATGATACATTGAGGGAAAAGTCAGAAAAGTCGCAATCGTCTATGCATATACGGCTCGCGAACCGCGATTTGCTGGCCCATGATCTATACCAGGGGTGTCCAACACGCGGCCCACCAGTACATAAGTTACGACCCACCGACTCTTTTTAAAACTTTTAAAAATCAGGTTTTTAAAGTTTTTCATTTTGAAATTTATTTGAGGAGAAATTTATTTATATATATGTACGTATATAAATGTACAATGTATTTGCTTGTTACCTGCTCTTTTTTTAAAATAAATCCTTTTTGGTAATAGAAATGTCCTTTAGATTAGAATAGATTTATATATTTTATCAAACAGTTACGTTGGATTTTACTATAATAAATTACTTTTTAATAAATTCCAATTGCTAATACATACCCTTTTTCTATGGGGGTACATGATTCTCTGTTGTGCCATTTTCTTTTTCCCTTTTCCCTTCTTTTTACCCCAAAACAGAAAAGTCAAAATATTTTAAATTTTAAAAAAATTTTCAGCGGTTAAATAAAGGGCAATGATATACTTAATGGGTTTTAAACACACAATCAAATTTTTAACAATGAGTAACGAAAGATAACTTAAAAGGAACCCCTTATTTCAAAAAAAAAGGCAACTGTAATTTTTTTAAAAATTATTTGACTTCTTATTATATTATATAAAATTAATTTATCTATGTCTGTATACAGGGAAAAAAAAAACAATAATAAAAATTTTATTCTGTTTTAATTTTTTCACCCAATAAATTTTTTTTTTAAAACTGATATAAAGGTAAAAATTTTTATGTGCGGCCCGCGAGTTTATAATTTTTTTCCGAGGTCTTTTGGGTTTGGGACCCCCCGTTCTATACGATTATACCCAAAATTAATACCTATTTCCCCCACGAACAAAAAATCACCAGCTTTTAGAATTTTTTCCCTTTCCCTTATTTATGAACTAGCCACCAAAGCTGATGTTATATTGTGAATTTCGGGTTTCCTTGTCAAGTCAAATTGCAAGTTTTAATCCTGATTTAACATGTTCGCTGACACCTAGCTCACGGCTTAGCTAACCAGTGCCCCCCTTTGGGGTGGGGGAAATTAAAGGGATCATTTGATGGGGATGTTATTTTACATTTCATGGTGATATAACGATTTTATTTTGGCAGACAGTTTACTTGATTATATAACCCGGATACAATAAAAGGATTATTTCATAAAAGGGGTTTTTGTACGATTATATTGTTATTTAAGGCAGATGTTTTTAAAAAAAAGACGACCTTTTTTAGAAAAAACATTTCATTGCTCTGGTTGAAAACCTTTATTAAGACTTTTTATTTAAATTTCAATTTGATATCTTTTTTTGGGGTTTACCTCAATTTTTACCTGAAATTTGAGTGTGTAATTAATATTCCTTTCCTAAAAGGATTTTTGGCGCGCAAATTCAAATAAAACCTGTCATGGATGGATAAATTATTCAAGGTTTTGTTTTAATTTCTATCGAATGTTTAGTTTGCAAAAACAACAAGCATTGTTTTATTGAAAAGAATTTGTATTGTTGAATTTATTTGTGGAAATACGCCAAAGAGGAATTGTAAGTACCGTATTAGGAGGTCTTTGAGAAAGAACAGTTGAAGAAGAAAGGTCCGCTATACAGATTTTGAAACGAAAATATGGATTCGAGAAGCGAACTGTGATTTTATTTCTTTTGAGATAACGGTTTCGGAGTGTAAGCTTCTTGAGAAGAACTAAAACTAAACCGCTTTATTTGAGATTAAATTCAATTCTAAATTTCGATTCCATATGAAAATTATGCACAAAAACAGCAATTTAATGATTGATATTGCGTCTTTCTTGGTGATCTTAAGAATATTTATATTTTTCCTCGGAAGAATTTTATTTCTAACAGAATAAGTCTTTTTTTTTTAGAAATGGTAAAACTCTTATTTCTTAATCTTTTATGTACAATGTTTCATTAATTCACTAAATTCCAATAATTTTATCCTATACCCGCTGAAATTTGAATTTAACATTGTTATTATTTTGTTTGGAATTTCCTATTTTGCTGTCTGCGAACAACTATAAATACTAAAAATGGTTTTCACCAAAAATAAATAAATAAAAAAATACATAAAAAATTGCCAACTTCGCCAAGAGACACTCTAGTGTTCAGTTAACCCCGCTTTGTTTGTGTGCATGTTAGCTAAAAACTCGTAGTATGGAATAACTCTCTCAAGTTACTTCACTTCAAGTAGATCCAAAATTCTCCACTGTGTGTGGACATTGGAAATATGAGTGCTAATTCAGGTATCAGCTTCGCCATTTGAAACATTTAGTGAGATAAATCCATAAATTAAAGTTTGGAAGTGTATTTAGATTTGGGAATGCGTTAATTTTTTCATTTGCTTAAGGTCATGTGATTTATTTTATTCCATAGACAGTTAAATAAGATCAATGTGTTGCGATGCGTGCACTATATTCAAAATTATTCACTGTAATATAAAGGTTTTGCAACGTATAAATAAAAGTATTTACAATAAAAACATTAGCAAGAGATATTAATATAGTATATGAAGTACTTTGGAACAAAATTAGTATACAAGTTTTAATTTTCATTGTAACATTCCCAGCAAATAGTTTTACCACAGTGAAAAATAATTCATATTAAAAAATAACTTCTTCAGTCAGAAATTTTACTTTTTGTATTGGAAAAAAGTGGCAATAGATTCGTTATACTGTATGTTTGTTCTAATAAAATCAAAACAAAGCATGCCAAAATGGCAATACGTCAGTTAATGAGAAAAATCGTCTGCTAACGAAATAAACGTTATTTCGAATTCAAAATCAAAAGTAGATGCTCTGTATATTTCACATTTACTTGTTATTTTGAGTACACAGAATGACAAACACTTATTATTTTCTCAACAGAAAGAAAATAAGATCGTGTAAGAGATGTTATTTAAGTGAATGAGATGACATGAATAAAGTTCAACTAAACAGTCTAGTCAAGATCCAAAGAATTCCGTAAGTACAATTGATATTCTAATATGTTTTTCTCATTTTAATTTTTAATGGTGGCTTGAATTGATTGCTAGTTCGTACATTAAATATAAAGTAAAAAAATATATTGCAATGATTTCAATTGCATTTATTTTATTAGCTGATATAAAATAGTTAAAATTAAATTTTAAGAAAGTTGAGTTTTCAGCATGTCCCAGTGTTTTTGTATATCCATAGTATAAGAAAAATAGAAAGAAATGTTAAAAAAAATATGAACGTTTCATTTATTTTATTTCAAGGAACACATTTATTCATAAGTATTACGCACAAAAATCAAAATATGAATGCAAATGTATAAATAAATTTAACTATTAAATTTCTGAATACGAGTCCACATTTTTAAGATGAATTTATTCTGTAACATAAATATTTCATAATAATTTTTCCCTAATACTTGCTAAAAATATGCAAAAACCTTTCTACATTATTTCGTGTATATGTGCTTCGATTTAGAACTAATGTTATTGAATTAAATTTTGCTAAAAGTCGGTTAGTTTATCAATTAAAATATTGTACAAAACTAACTCTGAAAAGTTTGCATCATTTTGATATCATGAATGATATGTTTTTTCATTTTTGAATTTTATCAGTTTTTGAGATTCTGAATATAATGTGTTCATTCTAAAAAATGTATTTAAATTTATACGTATATTTGCTTCTTTAACTAGAATGAATGTATAAAAGCTGCGATAATTTAATGGATAGCGATGGTATTAAAATGTGTTGCCATTTATATTTTTTGGCGTTTCTTATGGTAAATTTATTAACAGAATTAAAAGAAAAATATATTTATAATGGGACAGTATTAAAGTACCCTTTATGTAATTTATCAAAGCGACCTGGACTAATATATTGAATTGTAATTTTTGATATTCGGACTCAGTTCTTAATGGAATGACATTATTTTTAAAATAGTGTGACTATTTTATTATCAAAGCTACTAAAAATCCCGTTCGTACACCAACAAAATATAAACTAGCTTTAATATTGTATTTTCAATTAGTACTTTCAGTAGATGTAATACAAACATTTATTTATCTGGTATGATTTAACGTTTTTGTAATTTCGACTTTTTCCCTTTTCTGTATTATTGTTTTCTCTTTGGTTATTTGTCATGTTTCTATCTGCCCAAATAAGCCCTTAGCAGGAGGAGGTGTTTTGGGAAACAGGAGACAAGGGGTTACTGAGCAGTGCGCTTGAGGTATTACCCTTTTAAAAAAATGAATTATTTAATATCCAATTATCGCGGAAAATTTTAAAATTTTTTTCTTTAAAATATTTAAATAGAGCTCATGATTCACACAATATCAACAAAAAATACCAAATTACCTGATTCTGTGGTCGATTAACACCCCCACGCAAGGACACTTCCACCTCCATGTTTTATTCATCCAACTAGATTCTTGGGGTTAAGTTTCAGAAAATTCAAAATTGACAGCAAATTGATTGGGATGGCAGATAATTCAATATTTTTGGTTCCGAGGGGCCTATAATAGCTTGTAAATGAAAAAGTAAGGAGTTTAATTCCATGAATTTATATAGATTAAAAACTCCTTCACATCCAGGCTTCGGCTTTGAAGTGAATGTGTCCTGGCGTGAGGGTGTAAATTGGACTCAAAATTAGGTAATTTTGTATTTTTTGATAGTATTGTGAATCATGAACTCTATTTAAATATTTTAAAGAGAAATTTTAAAGTATCCGCGTGAAATTTGGATATTGGAGACGACTTCGTTTTCTAACAGGGTAATGACGTCAAGTGCACTGCTCTCAATGTACGCCACTGGTGTCTCTATAACTGTCCCCAAATTATGAAAACACCTCCTCAATCATTTTATTTAGTCTAATAGAACATATTTGGTGAGATTTTGATGTGTAAAAAAAGAAAGCATGACAAATAAACACAAAATGTGAAGTAAAAACAATAATCACAGAAGAATGGATGAAAATTGATGTAGAAATTACAAAAAAACTGATTAAATCTATACCAAGATACTTAAAAGTGGTTGTAGACACTAAAACCTATCCTATTAAGTACTAAATTAAGAAAGAAGTACAATATTTAAAGCTAAGTTGCGATTTTTGTTAAGTGTACGAAGACTTTTGTGGCGTAATTTTTAGTAGCTTTTTGATTATTAATTTTTTTAAAAAATATTTACACTATTTTTTAAAAATTGTCATTCCATTAAGAACAAGTTACAGATATCATAAAAAAATTACAATTACAATATATTAATTTTTATTAGTCGAAAACATTAAATTTATTAGAAATTGCAAGTGTACGAACACTTTTGTGGCCCACTGCATATATATATATATATATAATGTGTTAATAATCCTTTATTTATGAATATTTTAAAATGAAACTTTTATTCGTTCCATTTTACTAATTAAGAATTCTTATCACTTGATTATTTTTTACTTAAAAGATTTACATTCGAACACTTTTTTTCTGGTATGATATTTAGACAATACTTCCACGCACATTTCTCATTTAAAGAAATAAGAAATTCTCATTAAGGAGCAATATTATTTTATTTCTTTATTAATAACAGGCAGTATCATAAACTAATATAATCATGAATAATAAGTTTTTGTAATAGTTCTTGCTTGCTATTAAGTTTAAAATAATTGAATCAAAATTACGTTAATTTCACCGGAACAACAAAAAAGGTTTTAGCTTTAACCCTTTTAAAAAAGGCTCATTTCAAAAGAAAAAACTGAGAATAAACACACAATAACTGCGAACAGTGAAATCTGTAATCTGTTATTGTGAGTATCTATTGAAACGTCTGATATATTGCATATTTATATGACAAAAAGTAAGTTTAACCCTCCAAGCGGTCTGCACGTAAAATTCCGCCATTCCAGAGATGCTTTTTCTGCCTTCAAGCTAGATTCCCAAAAGCGGCCGAGCCGCATTCTTAAAAATACGGCTCAACCGCTTTTGAGAACCCTACCTGAAAGCAAAAAAGTATGTGCGGTGCATTTTTGAAGCATCTCCAGAACGGCAAGACTAAGTGCAGACCACTTAGAGGGTTAACACTGCAATGCGGTCAATTTATTAAGCCAAAAAGTTGTTCTATGCTTACTGTAAATCAGATGTGGCCACGGTAGCCGAGTGGTCGTGGTCATGGTCGCGAGCACATGGCCGGCGTTGTAGAGTCGCGTATTCTAGTGCCTCTGAAGACCCTTTGTATAGAGGGGCTGATGGATGTTAAATCTTTAGAAACTCAAAGCGGGGTGTGGAAGTTAAGAGAGTGGTGCCAGCTCAGGTGTCGTCCGTGTCTCGCCCATGGGTCAAAATTACGAATTCCGTCACCAATAACCCTCGTGTTGCTATAGAGTGAAACGTAAGTATTAAATAAAATCAAGTGTATCGGATACGATGCCACGTAATATGGGTGGACACCATAGTTGATTGGCCCTGGTCACAAACTTGTGGGGTAGGCAATGATTCAGTCAACCGCGACTTCGAATAGTTGAACTAAAAATAAGTTATATAGTTGTACACAATGCTCTCTAGCTTATCAAAGCTGAAAGCCTTCTTGTTGGGGGTAGTGTGGATGTATTGAATTTTTTTTATTGACGACGCTGTGTGAATCACAGCGAGAGCTGATACAATGCGGAAGTTTGGAGAGACGGTTGCTAGTCCAAAATTCAGGTTAGCTTCTATTGATTGTTTATTAACGCCGAATTTATAGAAGCTATACGAGAAGTATTGGAGATGGATATCTTATTCTTTGAGCTTCCGTTTTACACCTGAGCAGGCGCTTTAAACCAAACTTCCGACGACAAAGAGAGAGCTTTGACAGATTTAAGGTGCATCATCCTGTTAACTCAGAAGGGCCAAGATTCGAAATAAAGACTATAAAAACAACGCTGATCAAGATTTCGTGGCCAATCGGTTACTATGGCCACCACTCGTGTTGTTCCTGTGATCTTAATCAACCATAAGTAAATCAAAAGCACGTGAATTTAACGAAACCGCAGCTATTCAGTTGGTGATCGATCTAGACTACTCAAAATCTTTTGACATATTTTTATTGTTACATTTCTCCTTCACTCAAATACATTCATGTTTTCTGACATTTGTATAATCACTTATAGATGATTAAGACCGATAAAATAATTTATCTGCTTCTGACAGATTCATTTAAATTACCTTACCACATCCCAGAGTTCTGAATTATTCATTTTACATATGTTGTGCTTCCTTTATTAATTGTAAATCCTTTCAGTAATTAAAATCAGGATTATAATATGTTGCAAAATTAAATGGAAATCTGTATAGCTACATCGAGCGCTACGTTCAATAACCCATTAATAAATTAAGTAAAGTGCAATTGCTAAATAATAAATTAATTAATCAATATTCTAGGAAATTTAATTTGGTCTTTAGTAATTGCTTCTAACAGAACACTGCTGCCGTATTATTGTGGATGTCACAACAATGAATTATGTTCCATGCCATAATAAATTGAGAGCTCTTTCAAAGGAAAATACAATTTAGTAAAAATTAATTGTCCTTTCTCTGAAAAAATATTTATTTATAGTTTGTTACTTTAGTTAAGCAATTAAAATGAGAACCCCTAATGATCAACAATTTTCATATTGAATCACGGATTCGAGTTTTTTTCCCTACCAAAAATCAAGTGAATTTAATAAGGGGGAAATTTCTACTCTGAATGAAATAAAGTAAGGCATTTAAAATGGTGTGGAAGTCAGCAGAATGTGTTGCCTGATCAGGTACAGTCTTTATCATTTATCGAATTTGAAACACGCAGAATTCGTCTGTTACTTTCGAGTAGTTCTAGTGTGGAATTATTTCACAGACCAAAATCTCGTTATACTCGACCGTAGCTAAAAAATTAGAAGCGTTACCATCTATCTATAAGTTAAAGAGCGTTTGTCGCAGCTCGGTCAAATATAGTTAATTCACACCAATAAAGTATAGAAACCAAAACACCAACTAAAATTACAAGGTCATTTTTTTGTCAATACTTACGGTGTATCTTCGATGTAATGTGAATTTGTGGTGGTGGGGTATCTATATAAGCCAGTAACAGCCTCCATACTACGATGATCCTTTTGGTATAATGGCTAAGGTACTCGGTTTAAAGGAACAGAACATACTGAGTTTTATTCTCCTTCAAATTAAATATTTTAGACAGTACTTTTAAAAATTTTTTTCCAAACTTCATTTAATTTCTATATAATTATGTACATTTCTCTGTAAATCCTATATTATTTGTATATGATTCTATATTTGTTCCTATATAATTCTGACTTAACCGAATTATTCCTGTAAAAATTAAGGGAAGGAAAAAAAAAGGAAGTATTTTTCATCTTGATTGTGTCAAATATTTTTTTTACTCGAAATATTAAAACAAAAATATTTATAAAATATCTCGAAGAAATAAGGGATTCAAATTATATATTCGAACTGCCCATCTTCTTTTAACGATTACTGAATAAAAAATGTCATAAATCATAAAACTCTTAAAAATAATAAATGGAATGAGAGAAATGAAATAAAACTTTTAGAATTACCTGTAAACTTCCTCTTGTGCTGAACAATGTCAAGATACAAATATTAGGGGGATCCACACAAGCACCAATGAAGGGATTAATATTTTCATGCCGCATTTCTCTTATCTATGCAACAGAAGTAAATAAGAATTACTTGTATTGAATGTGGGATTATAATATCATACAATTAAGAGATTTTTCTTTTTCTCCAAGTTTTGCACACTACATATATCTCAATAAATGACAGATTTTTAATTTTAAGTCAATATTAAAATCGATTGTCGATTTTAAATCGATTCTATAAACGTTCAAATGTTGTGTTCAATGAAGTTCTCGTTAAAGTATCTGGCTATTTCCGATAACTTTTTTTTTTTTGAAAAAATGGAGCTATGGGGATTTTTTGTGATTTTAGATTTATTTAGTATATTTTAAGAAAAATCCTAAAATTAAAAAAAAAAAAATTATTATTATTAAAAAAAAAAAAAAAAAACTTGAAAATGTAAAAATTACATAAACGCAGCCCGCTTTGCCAAAAATTTTATGAACAAATTCTCAATTTTCCAATTTTGATGTGTTTACTTTATTCATGTTTGAAATGACCTTCAGGATAAAAGATATTTTAATTTTTACAAAAACTAGAGCACTTTATTTTTTAATTATTATATGAAATTTGCTTAATATAAACCAGCTATTACATTCACATAACGGACTGTATATTTTGAAATAAAACATTGATTGGTAAACCCGAAGGTCAAAACACTTCTACTGTTATACAAAACATACAAAAAAATTTCAGCAAATTATTTTCAAAACTTTTTGAGCGATCGCTATCCCCGTTTGAGTTTTTCGAAAAAAAAAACCCATCACATTTTGAATAAAACGCATTTTAAAGTTTGACATCTTGTGTAAAGTTATGGCATCTGCTTTTACTAAAACACGTGTAGTTTTTGTTCCAGTGAATGGAAAATAAAACTCTTAGTATTTTTATGAAGCTAATAAGATGGCATATAAAATAAAATCTTAACAAAAAATTGCCAATTTTTGAAAAAAAATCATGATTTTAGGGTAGTCGGATACAGCAAAATCAAAATTTAAAAATAAAAAAACTTATTAATTTTGAGTTACTTAACTACTTTTTGGAATTTTTTTTTTACATTTTCCCTTTAAATGAAATTTTAAGAAATATATTGCAGCTGAACACTTAAATCTGATATTATTAAGGCATCATTTTTAGTTTTTTTTAAAAAAAAGTTGTATGTAGAATGTATCCAATGCGGATTGTATATATATGATAGTGTCTAGATATACGAGAAATATATTGAACCCGTCATTCATCGTTTACCTGTATCATTTCTTTTCTCAGGCTTCTGGTTAGGTCGATGCTCTTTTTGTATACGTGATAAATGTAGACGGCATTTCCTTTGTAAAACCCAACCTTAGATTGCGTCCTGCCTGTCACGGGGTCATCCATAAGACTGGGAACATCGCTTTCAATCTTGCTGTTTTCCATCTCCTGAAATACAAAAACGTGAAATAAATTGTTTCTGAGCTCTGTATTCAAAGATAAGTTTCTTTTTATGTGCATCGTATTTAATTATGCTGAAACTATTTATTAAACAGTGAATTTTTCATCATGCAAAAAATTGAGCGAAATTTTAGTCCATAGTTACTAAAAGTAAATTGCTCCTTTTTTTTTCTAATTAGTTGTTTCATCCAGAAATCTAAATCTATTCATATGATATACGAAAAATGAAAATTAAATTAATCAATTAATGGATTTTTATAAAATTTTTTACTTATACAATTGGGGAGTTTTTAGATTTTTGCTTTTTCTTCATTTGTTCGGAGAGAAGGGGGAAAAAAAAGGCGAGTCGCAACACACAACTGTGGCATATATAACGCGACAGGACGTCATTGTCTATCTTTGAAGAAAGTCATATTTATATTCACTTATTTTTACCGTAAAATTATAATTCTTTTTCGAATGGATTATCATAAAAAAAAATATTTCTTCAAAAAGTTGCCGGGAAAAAGTATTAAAAGGTGGGTATATATTTATAGCGGTGCTTGTAAAAATCGTACTCAATAACCTTGAACTTGAGCCAGCTGAATATCAATTACTTAATATAAATCTGACTACAACTTGTCAGCGGCAACTCAACTCTGTTTGCTTATTTGTGACTTTTAATTTAATGAGATTTGAATATGGAGTTATAAAAAAACGGAAATATCGTTACTGATCCTTCTAATATGGTGGAATTCTACACTTTTCTTCTTTATAAAAAAACAACCAAACTCGGATTTATTCACATATTAAAGTGTAGCTGAATTGTGTGTGGAGTTTTATTTTAAAAATAAACCCTGCAAGAGAACGGACAATATCCATATTATGTAATAATTATCTCTTTTCATTACTTTTGGTAAATCCTATTACTTTAACATGGAAATGAAGTCGATACAAAATCCGTGATCCATCTTAAATATTTCCGTGATTTAAATGTTGTAAGTTTGACAATTTTGATGTAAATTTTTTTAAGTGTTTGTTCATCTATAAAATGCATTCCGTGCTTAATTCCACCTTTTTGTAATATTCAGAAAACGCTTGTGTTTAATTCAAGGGAATAAGTTTATTTGAATGTATATTTATGCATGTTATATAATCCAGTACAATTTTCTTTCCTATGAATCTATTCAAACATATTTATATAATTATCTACTGAATCACATTTTTCAGGCCGGCCCTTTTCATTAGGAGATAAACCAACAAATCAGCCAATAAATAGGAAAAAAGCGACTCTTTCTCTCACACGTACTCTTTCAACTACCCATTCATTCATCATGAGATCTCGTGAACTATTAGACCTACAGACTTGAAATTCGTTAGGCATGTTACTTTTGTTAAGCAGAAATTCGCTAAGAATGAGTTTTGAGAAAATCGATTTCAAAGCCGGATGTGGGGGTGTGGTAGAACAAAAACTTCTCGTTTTTCTCATTAGACCTAGAGCAGTGTTTCTCAAACTGTGGGGCGCTCCCCCTGGGGGGCACGATACCCCTACGAGGGGGGGGGCGCTAGCATATCGAAAATAAAACAAATTAAAAACTAGTTAATTTACTGGAATGAATCAAAACAAAATACTTTCAGACATAATAAAAATTGCTCTTTTACTCTGATATAATTTATAGGCGATATAAGTCATCTCAAAAATAAAAACTTCTTCAATACCTAATTAGCTATCTTTGATCCAAAAAACCAAATAAATTTTTTTTTTATTTGATTTATTTTTTTATTTTATTTTATTTATTTATTTTATTTTATATTTTTATTTTATTTATTTTTTTGTTATCTCATGATGAGTGATTTTTACTACTCTTTCACACAGAGAAAAAACAAATCCCAGACCCAGAATCGAAAAAAATTTAGGAACATAAAAAATTTACTACTATGATTATTTTTGAAATACTGCACATTATAGCTGTAATTTGTTTTTGCTGTTAATCTGTTTGACCTTCTAAGTTATTGGACAGCTAGTTATTACCCCTCTCTTATGCGTTTGTTTCTCATTTAGGGATGTTGTAAGTAATGTATTTCTCTGTTGCGCTTTTTTCCATGCAAAAGAGTTTTATGATATTTGGAAAACCACGCACTTTGAAGGATTACTTGGCCAAGACTTATTTTTATGAGTATTCTCAAACATATAAAGCATAATGAAAAACGTTTTACACAATTTTCTCAGCAGTAACATAAATATTATCATAATGAATATACTTTTAACGCGGAAGTGGTCGCGCGGGACACACAGATCACAAAATCGTTAATTCTGGCAAAACTGTTTATTTGTTACCAAAGAAAAATTGAAAAGTTCTTGAAAGTAGGTAAGTTTACTTTCTCTTAATTAAATTATTCACTGAAATCACTATTTGTATCGTGTACAATAAAAATAATTACATAAAAAAAAAGGATTGGGGTGTCTTAATGATTCCGCGTGACCATTAACGATAGTATCTAGTGTGTGCCTCCTCCCGGGATAAAACATTTTGAAGTCTTCTCGCTTTAAATATTAAAAATTACACTATTATTCTTCATTGGAATTTTATATTATTTTTCATTGTTTAACATTAGTTCTAAATGCTAATTCTGTGAGGCTTAAAATTACATTTCACTTAAAACTAATTACAATATGAGCATTCATTTTAAAAGTATCATTTTTTACATTTTCGTAAACATTGTCACGCATTTGGGTTTACTCTCCTGACAATTCAGCTATTTATCAAGAATGTTTTAGTTTTTTAAAAAAATAAACTCGTTCGAAGAGCGGGTACTTCAGACGGTATAATTTTAATGTATCAGTGCTGCATAAGGTATTTTATAACTTATTTATTAGTACTAAATTAAGAGCAAGTTTAATAAGTATTAGCGACTTCCGTGGGCTTGTCTTGCAGAGAAAAGTTTTTCAAAGGAAGGCTTACGATTAGAAATTGACACTCTGAGTGCATTTTCTATATATTTGGCTGAGATCAATATTTTGTCTTGAAAGCAGCCACCGTATTTTACAATCTGTTCCAATTTAAAAATTCGAAAAAAAATATATATATATTACTTAAAAGTTACATGTATAAAATTTAATATACTTATCTTATTAATTTGTACGGTTTATAATTAAGATAGTTTTGTAGCTTTAGCGTCAAAGGGCATTATTATTGCATTCAATGCATTATTATTGTATAAGGTCGGCGCAATAAAAATTATGATTGAAAAGTGTGTCGCCAGTATTGAAAGTTTGAGAAGCACTGACTTAAGTTATTAATTTGTACGGTTTATAATTAAGATCGCGTATTGTAGCTTTAGCGTCAAAGTGCATTATTATTGCATTCAGTACATTATTAACGTATAAGGGGGTCGCGATAAAAATTGTGATTGAAAAGGGGGGCACCAGTATTCAAAGTTTGAGAAGCACTGACCTAGAGGTTTGAAATTTGGTAAAATTTTCTTTTATGACGAAGAGATCCGTTAAGAATGTTTTTTTTATGGGTGGGCTTCTGGGGACAGGGACAAAACTGACAAAAAATTCCCGTTTTTTTCTTAGACCTACAAACTTGAAACTTAGCAAAAATGTTTCTTTTGTTGAGTAGAGATTGTGAAATTCGGAAATGAATTTACCAAAAAGTTGATGGGGGGTAAGAGTTATGGAAAAAAAAATCCCGATTTTGAACTAATAGCCTTCTAAACTTGAAATTTGGCAAACGACTTTCTTCTGTCGAGAAGAGATAAGCTAAGAACTGTTTTGAGAAAATAGACCCCTAGAGGGATTTGCGAGTGCTTACGGAGGCTTTATACCTGAAATTCTACAGGCATGCTTCTTTTGTTGAATAGAAGTCCACTAAAAATGGGGTTTGAGAAAATCAACTGCGAGAGGGGTGCTACAAGAGCGTAAATGATAAATATATTTCGGCTTTAGAAACTGAAATCTTTTACTTTTTAAATTAAAGGCGAGCGCGATAAGAATATTTTTCTTGATATAATTTAAAGCTTAATGCTGGGAATTAGATAACAATAACCTAAAAAGAATGTCGTGTGTGTGAATCCAGCGAAGCGTGCTTATAGCAGTTAGCACAGCATATATTTCAAAACCCTTTTTTCTGAGGTATGAAACTTAAAACTCTAAATCATTATTTTTTTATTCCTACTTGTTTGTATTTTTCGCACTGCTTAAGGTAGCTTTCTTGTATATTTATCTAATTTTTTAAAGTGAATAGTGTGCATTGAAGCGAGATGACATTGCAAAGTCTTTTAAGCAAGACAAATGCGTCGGATTAAATGTTCTAGAGGCAAAAAATGGGTGCTTAAGATTAAGTGCTTAAAATATTGGAAACATTATGAAAATTTCAAAAGTGATGTAATGGTCTCATTATATTTTCATAATACTGCATAAAAATAAATTTACGATGAAAAATATTTTAAAAAATATTTTTAGCTTCTATGTTAAATATTCTATTTCAGACTTATTTTAAAATGGAAAAATTAATGAAGCTAAAGGATGTTCTGTCTGAAACTCGGACGAAATTTTAAAAAAAATACCAAGATTTACGTAAATCGGGTTAATATCATATACGTTGAAACAGTTTTCAGTTAATATTAAAATAAAATCTTGGAACAATCTGAAAAATCTAAGATTAAGAGTTTCAAAGGAGAGGGTGGGACAGTGGGACGGAAGTATATATAGCGTTTCAAAACAGTTTAAAATTCCATTTTACACATTAGATCCATAATTAATGTTTTTTAGATAGAACGAAAAAATAGTTTGTTTCTCAAATTTGTTTTAAATGACCTTATGCAACAACGCATGATAAAAATCAAAGTTAACAGTTATCAAAATGCAAGAAATTTTAAAATTGAAAAAGAAGTTTTTTTTTAAATGTTTTTATTTATTAAAATTAAATATTTCAAGGGTATTGAAAAAATTTTAATTTTAAAAAAAAATCATGAAAATGCTTTTGCTAATTTTGATTTTTTCCCCTTTTGTTAATAGAACTTTTTTAAGTTGTCTCAGAAATGATAGCATTTTATGTTTTTAAAATATCTCTGTTCCAAGAAAATAATAACACACGCAATAGAGCAACATATAAAATATTTGAATGAATTTTTTAACAAAGAGATATAAAGAAATTAATTATAAATATAGACCATAGTTATTCTCACTTTACCAGCTGAAGTTTATCGGAACTAAGGGGTAAAAAAAAGTTCAAAGCTTTATGTTGTGATATATTATGCATCAAGTATTATTTGACCAAATTTAAATTATTATAAAGTTGCAGAGAATGTGGAGAATAACTTCATATACAGTACCTTTTAATTAAGGTCTCATATAAAGTCATTTTATAGGGTCAATTACCTTTGAACAGGTCATTGGCCGACAATTAATCATTCACAAGTCGCTGAACAATTTAGGAACTAAGTTAAAGATAAGTTTTAATCCAAGCGATGAGTTGAGGAGTGTTTCTTGATTTTAGATGTAGTCAAGAATTTTTGTTCAGTAATACCAGAATTGATAAAAAATGAAGATTGTAATTCGAGTAAGATTCAACATTTCTTCTTGAAAATTATTTTTAATATATAGTTACAGGTTCTAAGACCATTTTCTAATATATTTTTCATTTTTTAAAAATTTAAAATCTTTATAAGAAGTTTGTGCTAACATTTTCTAAAACTACCATATATATTTTTTGAATCGTTTTAAATAAACTATATTGCATATTTTTATTTGTGAATCGCTCAACTTTTTATCAAAAAAGTATGGAAAATCAAGCTTAGTTTTAATATGAAATTGATGATAAAAATAAATTTCATTTACTTAAAGTGCAGGTAATATAAAGAATTTTGTAGTAAATATTGTATTTTCTACCAGTAAATATATTAAAATAATGTACTTACGTATAGATTGTTCCGGAACTTTGTAAATGAGCCGTCGTGATCTGATCTCAGTAGAATAAGGTCTTTCATTTCCACTTTCCACAAAAGGCAAGCTAACTTTTGTTCATATCGATAGTGTCTGCAAAGGTAAAAAAAATTACGCTTAATATGTTGGAAACCTTTTTTTTTAAATTATTGATACGAGAAAATATGTAAAAAGAAGAGCTAGTTATAAGATTGTTCCGTACTGGAATAATAAAACTACAACCACACATTATGAATTCCGGGCCGGCTCTACCAGTTTTGCCGCCCCGGACAAAAATGGAAAACGCCGTCCCTTTCTCCAATGCCACCCCCTTTTTCTCTCTCTCTTTATATATTATTTTAAGTCCTAAAAATTCAAAATAATTCAAGGACATAATTACTTGTTATTATTTCAAACGAGTGAAAATGAAAGAGAAGGATTTGTCTATTTAAGAAGCCCTTCTTCGAAAAACTGTCTACTAATGGTGGGGATTACAAAAGTTTGTTTCAACTTTTAGTAACTACTTTCAAGACTAAAATAAAACATATTCTGCGGCTCTCTATCTACCATAACCTCTTATTACCCATGTCCCCTTTTGGATAGCTGAAAACGGACATCGTAAGGGTGAAAGGAATGTCCGTTGTGAATTCACTCCAGGATGTGGAGTAAGTTACTAGTGAAAGATGTGTAAACATATGAAAATTCATGATTTAACATAAATTCCCGCATCGAACCCTTCAAGTTTGAACATAAAAGAAAACTGTCATTAAATATACAAGAGTACAAAAAAAAAAAGATACGTTAAATGAAATGCCAAATTCACCCAAAAATATTTAAGAAAATATATGAAATTTTTTGTAACAAAAATTTTTTTTCAAGTTTGATCCAAATGACCCTTAAAATTTGCCGCCCTTAAAATCCACCCTTAAAATTTGCCGCCCCGGGCAGGGGTCCGGTTTGTCCGGCCCTAGAGCCGCCCCTGATGAATTTAGCGCAAGCAGAATGAAGCATCTGATTGAAATGAAATCTATACAGATAATCAGGGACGTCTTAAGACATCTTGAGGCCCTGGGCCTCTACACAAACGTAGGCTCCACCTATGACCCATAAAAGTAGACAGTGCAAAGCATTCTTTGTCAAATATACAAACCCGAAAAAAAAAAATGTGTAGAACTTACAATCGCACAAACCGACTCGACCGACTGCCGCCGCTAGACTTAATAAGTTATGATGGTACGTGGTGGTAAGCCTATACATGGACGACGATCATCACATGTAGTCAATTGACATATGGTCTCAAATTACCAGCTTTTCGGAGAATACAACCGGAAATAACATTTGACGGTAGAAATTATTCGAATCATGATCTTACTTCGGCTGTGATGAGAACGAGATGAGGCCCTCATTGTGGCCGAGGCCCTAGGCCTGGACCCAGTTCGCCCATGCCTTATGACGTCCTTACAGATATTTATTAAGATGAAAGAACATACACTTGACTCGCAACACATTTACAATGTGAAACATCCAGTCATGTTCAATACTGCTTCAGAACACCTTGTGCCGTGAAACGTGTCGTGACACATTCCAGTATTGAATTTGTTGCCGCCTGATGTTTTTCTGAAGCGAACAAGACCACAAATCTTGAACAACTCATGGAGGAGCTGGTAGTAAATCTCAACAACCCGAGTCGTGTGTTCATTATCTTTCTAGTACATTTGGAGCACCAGTTAGGAATAAAAACACTAAGGAAAAATAGGATCTTATCCGCATACCGCTGGGTTGTTAATGTCCCTCATATCACTATTAGAATAGGTCAGCTATTAAAGGTCATGGCCCAGCAAACCATCCCCCTCAAGGGGCTCACCTTCTTTAGGTGGGTACGGGTGTCTCAATCCCGAGGTACCCTAGTGATCTTTTCCTTCTCTCAAGGGGTTTATTATCTTTGGTAAACACGGGTGTCACGACCTCGGGGTACCCCAGTGATTCTTCTCTATTTTTGACCCTCCATCTTGTCATCCAATTTCTCCTTTTCTTCTTTTCCCGTTCAGACCATGAACCTATGAATGTTTGGCGCAGTATAGCCAAAACTGGTTCTTGCGCCATAAAACGCCAAACTCACTCACTCACTCACACCCAGCAAACCATCTTACCTTCAACAGGGGAACTGTGGCCGCAGTAGCCTAGAGGTCAAGGTAAAGGACTCGTGGCTGGCGTGTCATGAGTTCTAAACTAGAGCCACTGAAGAAGGGCCGTGTAGAAGGGCTGATGCACGTGAAATCTGTCGGGGCTCAAATGTTCTTCTGTTGGTGTAGTGTGGAAGTTAGGATATAGGGGTGCCAGCTCAAGTGTCGTCCTCATCACTTGACTATGGTTTAAAATTACGAGGTCCATTGTCAAAAGTTCTCGTGTATACGTTAATACTGACTCACTCACTCAACAGGGGAACTGTGTCACTCTATATAGGGTGGGACGATACCATTCAGCAGGGTGTTTCCCCCATACTCATCACTGAAATTATATATCTTCAAAACGAAGCGGCATTCGTCCCTCAACATCATAGGTCATCGGTTTGTGGCTTTCACATTGCTCTGTCTGGGCACCACTGTAGACTGAGTCGGGTATGTTCCGTGTTAAAGGCATGTATTGTAATTACAGGCTCATTTCCGTGAAGTGACGAACAAAAAGCTTTACAGCTTATTGTGCAATGGAACTGGTGCGGTATTCGTGAGCGCTTAATGCATGATCCTTCGAATGCTTCGCCTCGTCGCCGTTCTTGGTTCTGTGGGCTGTTTTCTTACATGTCCAATGGTCAAAAACATTATGATGGGAGTTTCAGAACAATCAACCTGATGAGCAAAATTTCACTTCTACCAACCTACTATCTTAAGGCGAATAATGAGTTCCCTTTCATATTCAAGCAAGTACTGCAAGAGTCAAAATATAATCATCAAATTTATGGGTCTTGGTTGAAGGTTATATTCATCAGGCTTGAACTTAATTTTTTAGCCAAGAATTAAAGACATTAAATCTATATTTTCAGTTATTATTTCATAGAAGCAAATGAAATCTCTGGATCGTAATAAAAGTTTTATTATTTTGCATTGCATGCATATCTCCCAGAATATAGGCAAATTTCCGTCTCAAATTGTTCATGTTCCCTTTTTCTTTAACATAGAACAACTTTTAACATCATTTAGATTCATGTCCTGTCCTAAAACAGTTGGTGCCATTCTGGACATCTGATACAGAATTTGTGATGCTGGGATCGGAAAGGTAGTTGGGCTCAAAAGAATAAGATCGATAATCAGATGTAAATCATTTTTTCAGCATCCGAATGCTTGGAATTTTAAAAGGGAAAATTGTTCAAGTATCGTTCGATAAAATTTTCTTTATATCGTGGCAAGTGAACTTTTGAATACGCAGCAGCTAGAAAACATGCCAATTCATAAGTTTAATATACTCTAATTACTTTGCCTTGTTGATTTTATGTAATGAATCACGGGGATAAATTATTAATGTTAATTTTCTGCTTAGTATTCATGTTTCGAATAATCCTAGAAAGTTTTGATAAATTTTTGAAAACCTTAGCACACACACACAGAGAAAGAGAGAAAGATAGATAGAAAGATATCTCTCTCTCTCTCTATATATATATAGTTAGATAGATAGATAGATAGAGAGAGAGAGAGGAAGATAGATAGAAAGATATTGATAGATAGAAAGATATTGATTGATAGAAAGATATTGATAGATAGAAAGATATAGATATTGATAGATAGAAAGATATAGATATTGATAGATAGAAAGATATAGATATTGATAGATAGAAAGATATAGATATTGATAGATAGAAAGATATAGATATTGATAGATAGAAAGATATAGATAGAGATAGATAGAAAGATATAGATAGAGACAGATAGAAAGATATAGATAGAAAAATATAGATAGAGATAGATAGAAAGATATAGATAGAGATAGATAGAAAGATAGAGATAGAAATATAGAGATAGATAGAAAGATAGAGATAGAGATAGAAAGATAGAGATAAATAGAAAAATACATATAGAGAGTGGTAGATAGAAAAATACATATAGAGAGTGGTAGCTAGAAAAATATATAGAGAAAGATAGATGGATAGAAAAATATAGAGAAAGATATAAAGATAGATGGAGAGAAAGGTAGATAGAGAGATGTATAGAAAGATGTATATAAATATATATAGAGAAAAATAGATAAAGATAGAAAGAGGAAGAGAGAAATACATTAATTTTCCCTATTATGAACTTTAACTAATTTTTATTAACGGATGGAGACGTTAACTCTTATGCTTTTTAGAAACATCTATAACGAGAGCAAGGGAAGGAAATAAAATGTACTTACCGGAATATAAACATTCCTGCAACAATACTGATAACACAGCACACGATATAGATGGATATCATCTTCCATTCTTGAAAGAAAATTGGCCATTAACAAACCTTCCATAAATTATTTTAAAACAGGATTACAAAAGTAGTTAAGGTATTCTATAGTTTGCTAGTTATAGCATCCTGTAGTGTGATAGTTAAGATATAGTTTACCTGGTTTAGTATCGCATTTTTCTCCCGTAAAACCGCATTGAGGCTCGCTTCTAGGAGGAGCACCGGATATCCAGTTTATTGGTCTCTCCAATCTAAGCAGCTGTGAGAAAAGAGCATAAATTTTGAATCGAATTCATTTCACATTACATAATAACCTTCAATTTATTGTACAAGTATCAAAACCTATCTATTTCTTTTAGTAAAATTGCTATTCGTTTTTTAATTATAGATATTTACTTAAAGCATATTTATATAACTTGAAAATAATTTCTTTTACATCAAAGGAACAATTTATAAAAAGTTGAAACAAAAAAAAAATTCTGTGGAAATAAATATTATAAAATTATTATCTAATCTTCATACCTTTGATTGTTTTTGTTCAAGAGTTCTATTCTACTTTAAAAATAAAGCAATTGCTTTTCAGTATATTTGTAGAAAAATTTATTGTTAGAGAAAAACATTTGAATCCTTATTATTCGAATGTAATTTAATAATTTTTATAAGAAAACACAGCATGAAATGAAAAATAACATTATAGCCTTCTTTCTTCATCTAAAATACACTGATATGTCTCGAATTCTTAGAAATATTAAATCATTATTCCATCACTTTAACACTTATAGGAAAAAAATTAAATACTTTAATATTATACTTGTATATTACTTGTATCAATTTAGATAATGCATGCACTCTGTTTTGAAAAAAACTGTTTGGATTTTGCTGTTGTACCATATGTACATAAATTTCCATATATTTTACTATTGGATCCCTGTCTTCTTTATGTAAAGAAGAGGTTTTATATTCATACTCCATGAGATTCAAGCTATCTTTTCTATCTTCTTTGGGTTAAATATCTTTGGTAAATACAGTTGGTACACCCCAAAAATATTATAAATATATTTTTTTATTTGCGATCTTTCTGTTAGTCATTTCATGCACCATTTTCTTCCTTTTTAGAATTTGCTTAATTTTGTCTTGATCACAGTTCAGATATTTATTCATTAATTTACAAGTATCTGGCAGAATTCGAGTATCTAACCGAATATGGCTTTTGCGCCAATAAAACCAACTAAAATTTAATTTTCAATGACATTATTATTGTAATTTACTGATATACAATTTAAAAATGTTCTTCAACGAAATGTTATTCACATTTCAATATCAAGGATTCATAAAACACTGAAATGTAGATGTGCTGTTTGAAGAGAAGCTTTGTTAATCAATAAAAAGATAAAAAATTCAGCCCTCCATTACAGTACAATCGAAACCAATATATCTCATTGGGGTTGATTTATCAACTGATTTCTTTTCCCAAAACATACTTCTTGATTACTCGAATAAGACGTATTCAATTTACCGGAAGACCATTCGATCCTTGATAGTTGAATCTGGCAACGGGTTTCATCCTTTGAAAGGGAGGTTCATCATCATCCTGGACGAGAGCCATTACCGTGTAATTGCCTTCTGCATCGCCTTGATCATCAATCATTACACTAAATCCAAGTATGCCTATGTATAAGTAAGGAGTAAAAAACATTAAATTTAGTACCACGTAACAATCAACAGCAATCAGGTCTTTAAAGTACCTTTTTTTCAATTCCTACTATTAGCTCACACTCTCTATATATTTATTTATTTATTTATCTTGGTGGAATTTTCAATCGTTAATAAAATACATTTTAAAGCGCTCAATTGAGCTGAAATTTTATATACATGATTATTTTGGATGACAATACAATAATTTAATAATAATTAATAAAAGTTAATTGATTAAAATGAATTATTTAAAGAATTACAAATACAGCCACGTTGGCATCATTTTTGGCGAATTAGCGATCCTTTTGGCGACTTGGGCTAAAACTTGAAAAGGTTTTTCTCACGTTTTAAAGCATTCAGTTGAACTGAAATTTAACATACACGATTGCTTTGGATGACAATACGATACTTTAATGATAATGAATAAAAATTAATGACCACTTAATATTGTGATTCTGTCCTATGTATATACATATTTATATTAATTGTAACTATTTAATAAAAAGTAGCTAAAAAATAAAAAATTTTCTTTGTTGATCTAAGTAGGAATTGAGACTAAAAAAATGGTTTTTTTTATATATTATTTGTTTCTGTTTGTCTGCTAATCGAAGATAACTAAATAGTCTAAATTATTAGAAAGGATTTCCAATATCTATCAAAAACAAAGATTTGTTCTTTTTCACATTCATGATCAAAAATAAATAAATAAAAATGTATTATATGTAATATTTGAATCTATATGGAATTTGGATGAGAAATTATATTCGTATTTCGCAGACAGTTTTTCGTCAAGGTTAAATTTTTTGGGAGAGAAAAATAATCTTCGATTCTATGGATAGCCGTGGAAGCTTATTTATTGATTATTTGTTCTTGGAATATACAACTATATATATATAAATAAGAAGACAGTAATCAAATTAGTTTCTTGGCGAAATAAATATTTCTCCCGTTGGATATTTGTTTTGTCTGGGATCTGTTGTTTTCAATTTCATATGATTATGAAACAGATAAATAATACACAGATTTATTTTTTATCTTTATCTTTTTTTTTATTATGAATACACTGTTTAGGAAAAATATTTAGTCATAACAGCGCATAAGTTCGATTTCCAATTATGGTCATACGTAAGGAATTTCAAAGACAAAGTATTAGTTAAACTGAAAACAATATCCATAATGTTTTATGATAAATAAAAATAAATTTTGAGAATTTTCAGATAACTTAAAAATATAAGTATACACAAAAATCTGATCGTCTGTTTTATAATTTTTATTAAAACTGGGGTAGGTGGGGTGTTTCTCCTGTCCATCTAATGGTGGACAAACCCCCACTATACAAATTATACATCTGTTCATACTCATTGCTCAAATTGTAAAACTGAAATTTACATATATTGTGAAGCCAAGAATATTTTAAATTTATTTTGAAAATATCCTGGCGCCATCTGTTGCAGCTAATCTTAACTATGTCAAAAACTTATTACAGCATCACGAAAACCTTTTTATTTTTATATATATAGAGAAAATAATTTATTCCTAATACGATATTACACTTCAGTAAACTGATATATCATAATAAAAATATTCTCTAAGTGGTAATCTGAATTTTGCACACATAGGAGGAAAAATTATTTCTTTAATTTTGTTAGGAAACGACTAATCAATTCGCATCAAGCAATCCAATTTAATTAGTCAAGATATTTCAGAAGGCTGTGTTTTTTTTGAAATTGTGAGCTTTACGTTAAATCATTTCAGTAAATATTTTTCGAATACATGAGGAAATTTTTAAGCAATAATTAATATACACTAATAAAACATATTTGGATTAATAAACATAAATATCAGTGTCAAACTTCGGTAGTCCTCCCCGCTTTTCTTTTTCAAAACTAACAATTGTTTCGAAAATAAAAACTTTTAAAAATTTATTCTAGAAATTAAATAATTTTTCTGAGAAGTAGATAAAACATGAAACTTTTGATACATACTTGATCGTTGAAAAAATAGCAGGGAATGGAACATGCTTTGTTTTAGCTAAACCACAAGGAAAACATGGGAATCGGGAAAACTGTTTTTTATTGAAGTAATTTAGCAGAATAAAGAGTGCATTTAATTTTTTGAAAACTTGAAAAATGTTAATGTTTTCTTTCAGATTCAACTTATTTGAATATAACGAAAATTAAATATTATGAACGGAAAACTAAAAACTAAATTTATCCCCCTAAAACAGCGTCTCTCAAACTGTGGGCGCCCCTCCTTGGGGGAGTGACAACTCTACGAGGGGGCGCGAGCATATCGAAAAGTTGAAAACAAAAGGTTATTAAAAAAATTATTAATTTACAGAAAGTAAACAAACAAAATACATTCTGACATAATAAAAAAAAGAAACAAAATACACATTTACACTGATATATTACACTTATAAATGTATCAGTGCTACACAATGTATTTAATAATTAATTTAAGAATACTGAGTTAAGAACAAGTTTAAGAATCACCAGTGATCCCATGGGATTGTCATTTATAAACTTATGCACAAAAACTAACACTTATAATTTGTACGGTTTATGATTAATCCCTTAACTGCCGATTAAAAGTTAAGCGATTCGCCACCCGTTTTCCACGTAGGCGCGCGTATGTGATGTATTGGGGGAGGAACAAAGAAGCAAATAATCTGAAATAAGTAAATCCATCGCAAACATTGTCAAGATCCTTTTATTGCATTCCAAAGCCTTCGGAATAAAGTTATGGATAGCAATGCACAGAAAGGATCGTAATTCGGAGAAAGACATATATATACGTCCAGTTAAATTAACCCTTTGGCTGAACGAGACGCTTATGTACGCCGGTGGCACTTAAGAGGTTGAAGTCATATCGTAGTTTTAGCATCAAAGTATAGTATTACTGAATTCAATAAATTTTATTGTATAAGGGGGGCGCGATGAAAATTATGATTGAATATTGGGTCACGAATATTGAAACTTTGAGAAACACTGCCCTAAAACATTTAATACTATCATAAAATTTAGAAATTCATAAAAGTGTAACGCAGTTTTCAATAAAAATGCCGTAAAATAATAACAATTAATTATTCTAATGAAGTGTAATTTTTATAGCATAACACATTTTATGTTGATTTCTTAAAATATATTTACTTTCGTACGGTCTTGATTTGATGTACTGAAATACTGCAGAGCCATTGTGTTCAGATACGTTATCGGATAGAGCCTGTGTCAGAGCACTTGCGTAGATCATAACGGCGTCATAAACTAAACCAGCGTAAATAGGAACCTGGAAAGGAGAGTACATTTTTAATAATGCTATTGAAGTAATTGTTCTGTTGTTAAAACACACACGCACGCACACTAGACGAATGTTCCTGTTTTTTTATCTATTAATCCGACAGACTTGAAATTTGTTAAGCATGATTCTTTTATTGAGTGGAGATCCGCTAGGTATAGATTTTGAGGGAATTAAACTCCAAGGAGGTTGCTGGGGTATAACAGATAAACATACTTCCACTTTAGAAATTAAAATCCTGTCTTTTTCATTTCAAGAGGTGAGGGCTATTCGAAAGTTTAATGCTAAGATTTAGATATCAGTAATTTAAAAACAACATATAATCATAAAGCATCATGAAATATCCAGCGAAGCGGTATTTACCAACATCTTTTGATTCGGCAACGCTTAAATTTTCATGAGTATTAAGTATTTTCTAGACAAGTGATTCTAAACCGGTGCACTTTTAACAAAATTTCAAAATATAGATTAAATGTAAAAGAATTTTGCTTATCAGTGATATACTTCCATTTATCCTCGAAAAGTTGTTAAATATAGCATGAATAACACTTCGTTTATTTCTATAAAACAGCCAAATGATTCAGTTCTGGATTTTATTATTTTCTCAGAGTATAATTAATAATTTTGAAAAAATTTGACGGCACACAAAAGTGCCGAGGCACTGTGGTTGAGAATCACTGATCTAGACTAATAAAAGAAAGGTTTTTTTGCCATGTTACGAAAAACAACAATTCAGACGCGTGAAATTTGGTACATCAAAACTAAGTGACTGATGGTGAGTACTTCGACGAGAAATTTTCGAAATTACGTTTAGATTTTTTAAAATTTAATTTTTAAGCGATTTTCCAAAACTCTGGTGATAAGACTGAATATGATTTCATGCAGTTTTTTGGGAAAAGCTATATATATTTATTATTATATATATATTTTGCTGTATTTACCCATTATCTTGTTCTGTGAGACAGAATTGCACACACTTTTCATTCGAATAAAATAGCTGTATTTACTCGAATCTAAGCCTCACTTTTTTTTCAATGTTAATGCTACTGAAAATTGAATGCGGCTTAGAATCGAAGGAAAAAAAAATTGTTGGATGGCGTATTTAGAGCAATTACAGGTTCATGTATGTATTTAAAAATTCATAATACTCATAAAATATTTAATTATTCACTTCTTATTAGTTCTCAGTTTAAATTTATTTTAATTTCATAAAACTGGATATCGATACACCCCTTTTTACACTATTTTTCCTTCTTTACAAAATCTTGTGCAGAATTTGGGGTGCGGCTTAGATTTGAGTAAATACTGTATTTATAAAAGAAACTATTCTTTCAATAACTGAATTTTACTTTTGTTGATTTGGCAACAGGATTTTTGCTTAGAATTCTGGCTTACGCTGTGATATTTTTTCGAAGCAAGGTTTTTCTGAAATAAATTGCTCTGATTTATATACTTAAGCAATTTTTAAGTTAAGAGTTGCTTTGATTTGTACATTTTGTGTACATTAGTTTGATGTCAATATGCTGCACAGTTTTGCAGTTTGCTTAAAATTATTCAAAATGTAATTTAAAAATTTGATTTCATAATTTTTTTATCCTTCTAAGTCGATTGTTATTATATATACCAGCTACTATACATAGGGATTGATTCGTGTTCTCTATGAGGTTTATATGACCACAAGTATCTATAAAGCTCACCTCAGTCATCAAGAAATAGAAATATTTATTTATACATAATAACTTTACATTTGGCAATACTTTTTAAACTGTTATTTTTATATAATAAAACAATACTGAAACGTTATTCTTTATAGGAACTACCAAATAGATTTTGAATATTCTATTGTTCACTATCCTAGGTTCCACGGAATGATTTTATACTCGTTAGTACAATGTCTTGCAAAATTAAATAGGTTTAAAATGGAAAATGCATCCTTTTCCATTTGAACATCTTCCAATTTAAACTATCTATTGTTCCCATAGAAATGTTATACATAATGACGAGTCTATACTTCCAATTAATTTCTGTATGTTTCCCTTGCTTAATTGAAATATTCTATAACCATACATTGACCACCATATCTGACTTAGAAGTGAAATTAGTAACACGAATCATACATGCGAGAAATTACTATTTACGATCAAAATCTTCAAGGTATTTATTGCAGCATATTCATTATATACTCGATCATTTACGTGCGGTATGTTACATTATATTCAGATATCAGCAATTATGCGCGCTAATGCTTAGTAAGTAATTTTCAAAGCAATATTGCATTAATGAAAGTAAATATGTGTCTGATAAGACTAACCTCCACTTTGATGACAGGATGGGAAGGTATGTTGAAAGGTTCAGATATCGAATAATTGACAACTAAATCCTGGAATAAGGAGTAATCTGGATGTATAGGTGCTCCAGGACATACAAGTAGTACAGAGCGAAAGGGTACTGGATCTGCTACTAACCAGGCTGCTTCAAACTCTGTAAAAAAAGTTCACGAAATAAAAATTACAATGTAAAGAAGGGGCATTAATATTACTAAGGATATGTTTTTGAGTTATAGTTGTTTAATATGTAGTTAATAAACTTAGGAGCTTTCATATTCAGTTTTTATAGTATATCTTTTCCATATTATGGATGAGTGTTCGGGAACTCACGGTCGACGGTGTTTCTATCGACGCGTGGTTTCGAATCCTGACGCAACCGTGCAGAGGGGCTGATGTACTTTAAATCTGTTCAAGTTCATGTTGTGGTGTTGTGGAAGTTTGGTAAGTGAGGTGCCAGCTCGGGAGTCATCCGTCACTGGACCAAGATTCAAAATTACGAGGTTCTTCCGTCAATAGTCCTAATGTAGCTTCTGAGGACGATGTTAATATACAATTAATCCTTTTTCATAATAATTTTTGTCACACTTTAACCCTTTATATAACTGAATCGTATATATCACGTAAAATCACGCTTTTTTCATTAAACAAATGGAATAATTCTTGAAAGTTAAAGTACGAGGTCGAGTCGGAAAATAAATTTCTCCTGTCGATTGTGGTCAGAATTGTGTATGAAAGTTAAAACATAGAATGAGGCAGTAAAGATAAAGACATAACTTTATTTTTCCACTTAAGTGCCAAGTACATTGTGACATTTGTCAAATCGTTTGAAAATTTTCCATAAGCCTTCCAGGCAAAACTGAGGGCTTTGCATACGGAAGAAGAGTTTAACGGCTATGGGTGGAAGACGATACAGCAGGTAAACACGCAAGATACCGATACATCATTATTTAATACATTGGGTACATGCTATGTGGTACTGTAATACCCTGTTGAAATTGAAAAAGGCGATTCGGAAAAAGCGGCACGGGACTTCTCAGATCTGGCGACGGCAACGCAAAACCATATTGCAACTTTTGGTTGGGTGCGCTTACACCATCCGCCATACAGTCCTGATCTCGCACTAGTGACTTTTGTCTGTGAAGAAGAATCTCGCCTGAAAGTGCTTTGGAAGCAATGCTGAAGCATAAAACAAGCTGCTGAACTCTTCTTCCGTATGCAAAGCCTTGAGTTTTTCATGGAGAGCTTTTTGAAGTTTATCAAGCGGTATGACAAATGTCTCAATGTATTTGGTATGTAGGAAAATAAACTTATGTCTTATCTTTAATGTCTCATTCTACGTTTCGACTTTCATACACAACTCTAACAACAAGCGACAGGGAAAACTTATTTTCCGACTCACCCCTCGTATATACTTTCTAATTCATTTCATAACAAAATAATGAGGAACATTTTTTTAAAAAAAATCAATCCATGAATATAAGTATTTATTCCAAAAGTGAACTATTCAATTTAATTGAAAATATAATTTCAGAATATTATTTTCGATACATTTAAAGAAACACTCTTTTGTAATAAATATAAATTTAAAAATTTTGTTGAAATATTTACATTTTACAAACCTGAAAGTTAAAGGATCTATCTATCATCATCTACCTGTGAAAAATGTTTGCATACAAAGAAAAAAAAATAAGTTGATCAAATTAAGTTGGGTAGAATAAATCAGTATTTTAAGAGAATATAAAATTTTTGACCTTGGTTCAAAGACCTCTTATTTTAGTGAAATACTGACATTTTTTTACCCAGGTACCTGATCAGAAACCAAACATCTATTTTATTTTTTTTCCTTTTGAAAGAAGAAACTTTATTAAATTTGAAAATTACTGAATGCGGAAAATTGATTTTTGTTTTTAAGACCCCGCTAGAGTTCAACAATAAGTTGATTAAGATGAATTTTTCGAACGATTTTGAATCAAAATCCAAGATATTCCGTTTCGGTATTATTTGGAAAGCAAATGGAATCATATCGAAATTTACGAATTCTTCATTCTAGGCTTGAGATAGCAATGAATGAATCCAACTTTTGTTAGTGCAAATATTTTTACTTCTGTTTTGATTTTCAGTTCAACAACAACAAAAAACTATTTTCTTTACAATTAGGAATTTGAGTAAACTTAATGAAATGTAGTTTGCAACTTTTTCAATATTTATACAAGATTTATTCCGACTCTTATTGTAGTTTGGATTTCTTTTTTACTAAAAACTATGTGAATAGTTTAAAAGGTATAGATCTTAATATGATAGTTATAATTGTTACAGAGAGAATTTTTTGAAAAGAAGTAATGTACTATCTGATGCATGTGTAAGGGATATCGTTCAACTATTATTAGAAATAACTGAATTTGGATAAAAATTATTCAGCATATTAGTTGATCATCATGTACGTAATGTTGTACATTCCCTTAATTAATGTAGATTTGTTTGATTTCACTCATAAGAAGCTATAGATTGTAACTTGTAGAACGGAGAGGATACAGACTCATAATGTGACTGAGTTTCTTCATTTGAAAGGTTACAGTGCAGGAGTGGCGAACTTTTATGGATCAACGTGTCATTTTTTTTATCTAAAGAAGTGTTTAAAGAGGTATAGACGTGCCGTCAAATAATTTTCACTTGTAATGATTGGGAAAATAATAAAACTAAGTATTAACAACACAAAACTCTATTTACTACGAAAAAATACTTTTGTGCACTATATAGTTATAAATGTTTTAGTTATACGTGTAATTCAAATTAAAAGAGTAACATTAGTGCGACTTTTGTTGCCGCAGAGTGGATGACAAATAACTTATATTAGGATTATAAGATCTTACTTTTAGTAGAATGGATGCTGAATTTCAGTCATCTGGCAAACGGTTTTTAAGCAATTAATTATTTTTGCTGGGATTCATTTTTATGACAAGGGATTTGTTTTAAAATTATGTTTTACAGACGATGTTCTGTATACCACTATTCCAGAACATAAAAGACACACCATCTTGTTGCCTTTACTAATCGTGTCATGTTTTTCGGTCCACCAAATTTGGAATTCTCTGTTACCCTTACTATTTTGCCCTTTTTATTCTTCTTCTGAACTAGCCATGTTAAATAATAGTTAAAAATCGTAAATATAACACAGTAAAACTTTAAAATACAGTTGTCAATGAAATAGACAATGCTAAGAGTAGATGAACTTTACATCACAAATCTACGATGTAACTAAGCAAGACTAATTGTAGCCTGCGATTAAACTAATGCTAGACAAAAACAAACGAGTGTACTGCCCGATCGATCACTCCGTTTATTCGTAATACTTCATAGCGAACTTTGAAATTTTGAAATAAAATACAAAACATTTTGGTCCCTGGCGTGCCAAAAATATTGTGTCGCGTGCCACTGGTTCACCATCTCTGTTATAGTACATGGTAAATCTACGATGAAATAATGGCTGCTTATGGAAATGATCGACTGTCATATGCCATTGTTGTGAGGTTATAGTGGATGGTAAATCTACGATGAAATGATGGTTGTTTGTGGAAATGATCGACTGTCATATGCCACTGTTGTGAGATTTTGACATGTCCCTCACATGTGATCTAAGAAGTGGATCATGTCTCATGAACAATGCTACCAGAGCAAAGAAAGAGGAGCTCTTTACCCTTTTAGACCAAAGAGCAACCATTCAAATGATCCTGATTGAATAGACTTTAGTTAGGGCAGAGCTTGGAAATTATTCACCAACTGTATATGTCAAAAAGGCGTCAGGATACTGTGTTTTAAGATTACTGACGGCTTTTCAGAAGAAACCACGACGATATCTGTCAAGGGAATGCTTTGAATCTTTGGAACAAGACGAAGAACATTTATTTTGGTTGCTTGGTAACTACGCATGAATCTTAGATCTAGCAAAAAAATCCACGGACTAAAACGCGGAAGCATAGCGACTCATTACTTTTCTAGAAGATTAAGTGCAGAAGTCGGCAGAGAAAGTCGCACTGCTTTTCTTTTGTGATTGTTGAGCAGTCACCTTAATAAACTACATGAAGAAGGGCCAGACCATCACTAATGCCTTTTATTCCCACCGCCGAATGATGCCCTGATCAAGAAATGGCATGGTATGACCACCAACCGCATTTATCTTTTTATACCGACAATGCACTTGTTGACTCATCTTGTGGTTCGGTTAAGACAGCGTTCCCCAACCTTTCTATCGCCACGGACCGGTCAACGTTTGATAATTTTACCACGGCCCACAGAAGGAGGAAGACGTTAATTGTATATATTTTAGATTGCTTTTATTTAATAATTTTAGTTTAATTGTATTTAAACATGCCTTCTCTGAATAAAATACAGCTACACCAAGAAATTAATATTAAGTGATTTAACATGGTATGAAAATGATTACCATAAAACCCTAGAGAAATACACCACAGTATATAAGAGAGATGAAGATAATTTAATATTCCTTGTGCAGACCAGTACTATTTGGTCCACAGACCAGTACCGGTCAGTGGACCGGGGTTTGAGGACCCCAGGATTAAGGAATTGAAGCGACGTGGCTTAGAAATTTTGCTGCACCCTCACTATTTTTTCGATCTAGCTCCAAGCTACTTTCTCTTAATCCCAGAACTTTGAAAACCATTACAGGGTCGGGTGAGTGAGTGTTTATTAAGTCGTACTCTGAAGCAACACGAGGGCTATCGGCAATGGACCGCGGAATTTTGAGCCACGGTCAAGTGACAGGGACGGCAACTGAGCTGGAATCTCATTACCCTAATTTCCACACCATGCCAAAGGGAGGACTTTGAACCACAAGAGATTTAACGTGCCTCAGCCCCTCTACACGATGGGTCTTCGTTGGCTCAAGGGCTAAACTCATCGCACATCAGCCACGAGTTAGTGACCAAGATCGTTATTCTACCACGGCTACAAAATTAATCGGTTGCACTAACCCGGGGAAACTAACCCAGTGCTGGGGTGACTGCAAGAATTCAACAGGTGGAACAATGATTTTCGACGCATTATGCCGAGTTCTACAGTGACGGCCTTCTAAAAGTAAAGAAACTTTGGGAGAAATGTACAGCTCTCGTTTGTGACAAAGTAGAGAATCCTTAAGAGAGGTTAACAAATGAAAATTAATTCTCTCTCTCTCTCTATTATTTTTTTTAGTAATACTAAATTCTTTACGATTTTCTTTCATATTTATAAGGGTTTTTCAAACGCAATATTGATATAACAGAGCTTATGCCGCTTTTTCAATTCCTACTATTAGCTCACAATCTCTATATATTTATTTATTTTTTATTTTAATTTTAACGTTTTACTTTTTAAAAGGTTTTCAAACAAAAATTTTTTATATACGGGTTTTTTTTAATCAATACCAAAATAAAAAAAAAAAAAATTAATTATTAAAAAAATTATTTGTTTTTAAAATAAAAATTTTTTTTTTGGGGGAAGGGCCCCCTTTTTGGGACGGCCCCAAAAAAACCAGGGGGTTTAAAGCGGGGGGGGGAAATTCGGATTGTTTTGGATGACAAAAAACCCAATTTAATTAAAAAATTAATTACCCCCAAAGTTGATTCTGTTTTTTAAAAAATAAAAAAATTTAAAAATTTTTTTAAAAAATAAAAAAAAATTTTTTTTTTTTTTAAAAAATTATTAAAAATTTTTTAAAATTTTTTTAATAAAAAAAAAAATTTTAAAAATAAAAAATTTATAATTTTACAAATTTGTGAAAGTTTAATGTTATTTCCCTATATCAAAGAGTTTTATACATTTACTCTGTATTTTGCTTTAAATTGCTTAAATAGAATTTTTTTTAAAAAGTTTTATCGATCTAAGAAATCAATTTTGATATTGTGCAAACTTACATAAAAGATGGAAGCTAATTTCAATGATAATGAAGAAGGAAACATATTTGTAATTTTTATAAATCAAAGTTTAACGAGAAAAGAAAGGAAAAAGCAGTGCAGTACAAAATACTTTTTCAATTAAGAAAGACTTTCTTATAAAGTCTATCGAAATGTTAAGAAATAAATTTAATAACATGCCGACCACATAGCTTATTTGTTTTAAAGCAAACACTCGCAAACATGGGGAAAAAAATAAAAATTGTTATATTAAAGACAAAAAAATAATTGAAATAAATTATTCAAGTTTTTTTAAATCAAAGGTTTTTCTTTTTTTTCTTTTTAAAAGGTTAATTGAATATTAAAAACTTTAATGTTACTATTATCTTTTAACAAGCTTTCACATCATTTAAGTATAAGGAGGAATAAAATATAAAAAAGGTAACAATCGAACTAAAAATGTCTGCGAAAAATCGAGCCCGCATAAAAATTGTTGTTTGCTCTTGAATTATTTGCCCGCATTTTGACCAAATTTAAGTTTATATGGTTGAGTTATTTATTTTACAATTATAATAAAAATTTAAAGGCAAACAAACTTTATTTTTTATGAAAAAATAAATAAAATTTTGTTTATTTTAATTTAAATGTATTAAATAACACCAATCAACATTGATATAAAAAATGTTTTAAAAATTTAAATTTCTTAAGAAATTTTTTTCTTTTAAAATTTAAAAATTTTATTTTTTTTTAAATTTTTTACAGGGGGTTAAAACTAGAGCAAAATGCCTTTTTTTTTTAAAATTATAAAAAATTTCTTAAATATTTTTTCATTGAATTTTTAAAGGAAAATTTTTCATTTGGGTAATTTATTTCGGTTACTTTAATGTGGTCGCGGAAGCACCGTGGTTATGGTTACGAGCTCGTGGCCGGCGTGTCGCGGGTTTGAGTCCTGATGCAACTGAAGACCACCATGTAAGAGGGGGCTGATGCACGCTAAATCTGTTGATCAAAGTCCTACCGTTGGCGGGGTGTGGTAGTTTGGTGAGAGGGTGCCAGCTTAGGTGGGGGCCGCGGTAGCCTAGTGGTAAAGGTATCGGATCGTGGCTGGCCCTGTCACGAGTACCACTAAAGACCCGCCGTATAGGGCAGCGATGCAGCTAAATCTGTTGAGAGCTCAAACGTCCTCCCGTTGGGGTGGTGTGGTAGTTATGAGAGGGGGTGGGTGCAAACTCAGGTGTCGTCCTCGTCACTTGACTATGATTCAAATTCGAGGTCCGTCACCAAAGCCCTCGTGTATTGAACAGTGCGACGTTAATATTCACCACTCACCCACCCCAGTGTCGGCCTTTTTTTCACAAACCGAAAAATTTTCGATTTTGCGCCCTAGCCCTGTTTACCCTTTTAAGTGTGCAGACAACATAAATTTGCATTTTTTTTCTTTTGAAGAGGAATTTGAAAAAGGGGTTTAAAAGTTAGTAAAATATCCAAAATTTAAGAATAGGGGTTGTTAAAAAAACCATTTTAAATTACAGGTCGTCCTCTTAAAAAGGGAAGAAAAAAGCGGTTTTTCATTAAAAAGAAGGTTTTTTGTTTTCTAAAAACATTTGAAAATTTAGACATTTTAAAATTTTTCTCAGAAAATTTTTTATTAATTAAAAATTTTTTTCAAAAATAAATCCCATGATAAATAATTATTAACCTAGATAAATGTTTATGGATTTAAATCAAATTTGTTTGGAGGCATTTTTCTTTCACTGAAATTGAGTTTTTAAATTTTTGTTATACTTTAAAAAAAAACACCTATTTCTTTTAGTTTTCTATTTATATTATTGATTAAATCTCTCACATTTTTTATACGTATGACCACGACTTTCCTTCTGTTCTTTTCCTTACAACATTCTTTTAAATGTCAGTGGGAAACTTTACTATTCTGATATTTTTTTTTTGTATCTTTTGCAAAGGTCAAGGCTTTTATGGGGGAAATGAATCAATATCAGAATAAATCTTCCTTCTTAATCTTTCAATTACTCTTTTGAATTCCATTTTGAAAAGAAGCCATTTTTCATTTTTGTAAAAGCGCAACATACTGTATGTTACGTATCTTCTTTTAACTCCTGTTTCTTTTTTTTTACATTTAAGGGAAATTCTTTATCTTTTAGTGATTATTTCGAGAAAGATTACATTGCTGCAGAATGTATGTTATACGTATCGATTCTATTCCTTTTATGAAAATATGCAGTTCGGCGTTAGAATTTTTGAAAATATTTTTTCGATTGAAGAAAAGAGACGAAAATTAAAATTGTTTTTTTCATTCCCTAGAAAGATATTGTATGCCTTGTGTGTGTGTGTGAACTTTTTCAAGATTATATACTTTAGTAACGTCAATTGTATTTACAAATTATTGTGGTTTTTAAATGAGAAATTAATTCAAAACTAAAAAAAACTCAATTACATAAGAGTGATACTTGTGTGATAAGTTTAAATCAAAAAATAAATCAACTCAAAGAGTGCATGTGTTTACGAATACAAAAAATTTAATATCTGTAAAAAATTTGTGTTTAATGATTCAATTTTTTTTTAAAAAAAAAGATGAAAGGTTTTTTAAAAAATATATTTGATAATTTTGGTAATCAATTATGAGGTAAATATTTTGTTTCCTTTTAGACTAAAATTACATAAGATATCTGATTACTAATTTGAGGATGATGTATTTCCTAAAACGGCGAGAAAATGTCACCGAGTTTTCCATTTGTAGTTAGGTCTTACGATATGAAGGCAATTAGAGGATTTTTTTACGATGAATTTTGAGAGAGGAGTATAGAAAAGCCACTAAATTATCTTTAAATTGAAATGAAGGAAAAAGAAAATTCAGCGGAATGCCTTAACTTCAGTAAAATTAAGATATTGGTAAGTTTTTTATATGCTGTTTTATAAATAGTTTTTTAAAAAATGAATGGATAGAAAAGGGATAGGAAAAGTGAAGTAAATTTTTTTCCAAGACATTTTGGAACTTCATAATAATTTAATGGTATTTATTAAGGTATCCGACTACTTGCGACAACTTTTTTTTTAAAAAAAAATGGAAATATGGAGATTTTTTCTGTGGTTTTGAGATTATTTAGTACATTTTAAGAAAAAAAAAGGCTAAAATTAAGAAGAGAAAAACAAATTATTACTACTAAAATGGGAAAAAATGGGTAAAAATTGACAAAAAGTTGCATAAACGGGGCCCGCTCTGTACAAACATTTTATGAACAAATTCTCAATTTTTCAATTTTGATGTGTTACTTTGTTATTGATGTTTGAAATGACCTTCAGGATAACAGATATTTTAATTTTCACAAAAATTAGAGCACTTTATCTTAGTGATTATGTGAAATTGCTTAAAAAAAGAGTGATTATGTTCACATAAAGGACTGTAAATTTTGAAATAAAACAGTGGTTGATAAATCTGAAGGTCAAAACACTTCTACTGTTATACAGAAGATACACAAAAAGTTTCAGCAAATTATTTTCAAAACTGTTTGTGCAATCGCTGTCCCCGTTTGAGTTTTTCGAAAAAAGCACATCTCGAGAAAAACGCATTTTAAAGTTTGACATCTTGTGTAAAGTTATGGCATCTGCTTTTACTAAAACACTTGTAGTTCTTGTTCTAGTGAATGAAAAATAAAAAACGTGGTATTTTTATTAATCTAATAAGATGGCCTATAAAATAAAATCATAAGAAAAAACTGTCAATTTTTGAAAAAAATCATGATTTTAAGGTAGTGGGATATCTTAATCTTATGAGTGATTTAGTAGTCAAAAACATTTGTGATTCTCAGCTATAAACATAATTTTAATTTTTAATATTCTTTTATATTATTAACGAATAAATAAAAAATCTCTTTTTATTTCCGATATAACATTGAGAAAATTATTTTTCCTTCATCTTTGATTTATGAAACGTCATGCATTAAATTGCCATTCATGAAATTAATGATTTTGTCATGCATTAAAGGTTTTTAACTCAAACACTTTATTACAGCTATTCATGAACTCTTTAGATAAATCCTTACCTCTTCGAATAAACTGATATTCTTTATCAGGATTGTAAGTTTCTTCTTTCTCCAAAGCAATCACAACGTATTCTCCTCCTTCCAAAAGGCCTTGCACATTCATAAAGCGGACGAAATCGACCAGCGAGTAAGCGTCGGCTATCAATACATACACTGAGGAAAAAGAAGATAAAAATGCATTTCGATTTGAAGGTGGCTTACATAGAATAGAATAAAGCTTCTATATACGATTATTTTAGAAAAGAACGTTAAGGTGATGATACATTTATCACAACAAAAGCACTACCTTACCTCTTCTACGGAACAAACATACTTGTGAGAATATCTAATTATAATTTAAGGCAATGAGGACTTGGTACATCAAATTCTGTTTTAACCTGATAGATATGTTCCTGAAAAATATTTGTGAAAAGAACTTGTGTAAAAAAATATATATATATTGTATCTTGTAACGGGTTCTATTTGGGTATTCTATATTTATTCTCTTGGGGAAAATATTCTTTAACTTGGATTTTTGTATAAAAAACGGTTTCCTTAGAGATGACTTGATTTTATGCAAATGTATCTACTATTTAATTACCAGTCGTTGAGTATGCGAGTTATTGGTGAAGAGTTGATTGTTAAGCTGAAATCCAAGTTTTAGTAAGCAGCGACTGGTGATTGCGTATCTTAAGATGAATATTTGACGGATAATTCGCCAGGAAGTGGTCAAGTAACCCAGACTTGTGCGTGCGTGTGGAGCTAAACGAGCTATCAGGCTGCGAGCAGGATCTTACTGGATTAATCAAGATAAGTACCTTCCACAATTTTGTTATCTGATTACAGGTTAGGATTTCTTATTGCTCCCACACACAGAGTTAAGTTTCAAAGTAACAGATTTCATAAAGTGTTAAAGATTAAATAAAGTTAGTTATTTATGATCATGTCTGTTTCTTCCTTGAACCCTCTCACACCCGCGACCTTCGAGATGCGACAATCTATGGAAAAAACCAATCTTCTAGATCAGAGAATACTCAACCTGCGGCCCGCGGGCCACATGCATACCACCGGGGCTTTTTAAGTGTCCCGGTCCTGACCCATTTCTCTGAGAAATTCATTTATTTATGAAAATTTGATGGGGAAATTCTTTATTAAAAAATCAAATATCATTTTGCTTTTTGTTGTCGATGTCGTATGGGTGCGAAGTGATACATTTTTTTAATTAATGATAACAGACAGCAGTGGAGTAGCAACCTTTTTATGAGTGGAACTAATTTTTAACAATCTTTCATATCTTGCAAAGGAAAAATATTCGAAAAAAGTAGAATGTTTAAAGACGATTGGGAGGTGAACTATTTTGTAGTGAAAAACAAACACTGATCAGCAATTGTTTGATTTGTCAAGAAACTGTATTTAAGAAATACCAAAACGTAATCGTTTAATACTCTTTTCCTAAAAATCTCTTTTAGATGACAAATGGGCCCTTTTTTTTTACAGCTGCAAAAGTGTTTTTTTTGGGGTAATTTCACGCGATAATCAAGGCACCGGGGAAACTTGTTATAAAACGATAATCAAATGAAACCGTTTACTGTTGTAAAAGGAAAAGGGGGTTTTTTTAAGCAATTTGAAAAATTCAGTTTTAAATAAAAATAATAAAAAAAAAAAGAAAAATTTAAAAAATTTTGACCTTTTTACAATTTCTATGTTAATCAATTTTATATGTTATCTTGGTCAAACTTTTTCCCCCCTCCATTAACCCCTCATATTTTAATGCTTAAAAATATGTATGCACCCACAGAAAAAAGGTTATCCTCTGTTCTAGATTGTTTCCCAGTCCTAAAAAATCGCGAAATAATATAATAAACCACGAATTTTCATGTTTTGATCTTAATTTTTTATTTTTTATTTTAATTTTTATATGTATTTCAAAAAAAATTATAAATTTAAAAAAAAACCTAATTCCGAACACAAAATTAAGCGAAAATTTATGGGATGCAAAATAAATTTATTCATTGTCACTTTTTGACAATTTTGGTGTCATTTCGTTTAAAAAGTCCATTACTGCTATCCAAAATGTCTTGGCTTTCGTCTTCTTGCTCTATTGGGGAAATTCTTTTTGTAATATATTAATACTACAGCTAAAGATGTCTGGTCGGTCAAGTCACTTGCTAGCTAATCCGTTGGAAATTCCAGGATCAGTTTAGTATCTCCTCGTCGCGTATCGTTCTTAAGTTTCTTATGCTTTCACATGTCTTAATAGTAGAGAGTTTGGTACAGTGAACTCCTTATTTTGATATTCGCAAAGCAGACACGATTCTATATTGCGCTTATAAAATTTGGGGAATTTTCCCAAATAGAAATCGCATTCTAATTCTCGCCTCTAATGTCATTGTTAAAACAATAAAAGTAAAGCAAAAAAGAATGTGGGTGATCACGTAGAATCAAAATAAATCGCTTAAAAAGAGATCCCCTCCTTTAATTCGTGTTAAATCAAAATAGTATAAAAGATGTTCAAGTAAAAACGAAATTAAGAGTATATACATTCAATAAAAATAATGTGTATTAAAACGCAATGTAAACTGTGATAGATTTCGCTACATGGAAAACCAAAATAAAACAAGTAATATAAAAAAATAGTTTTTAAGTCAATTCCTACATAGATCAACAACAAAAATTTTATTTTAGCTACTTTTTATTTAATAGTTACAATTAATATAAACATGTATATACATAGGACAGAATCATAACATTAAGTGGTAATTAATTTTTTAAATTATCATTTAAGTATGGTATTGTGTCCTTTTAATTTCAGTCCAACTGAATGCTTTAACACGTGAAAACTTTTCAAGTTTTTGACACAAGTCCCAAAAAGGTCACTAAGTCGCCAACGTGTGGCTGTATTTGTAATTCTTTAAATAATTAGTTTTAATCAATTAATTTTTATTAATTATAATTAAATTATTGTATTGTTATACTAAATGATCTTGTATATAAAATTTCAGCTCAATTCAGCGCTTTAAAATGTATTTTATTAATGATTGAAAATTTCACCAAGATAAATAATTAAATATACAAATATATAAATAAATAAATATATAGACAGTGCGAGCTAATAGTAAGAATTGAAAAAAGGGACAGAATCTGCACCTTGGAGCGATTTCTAAAGTCATGAAAAATGTTTTTTCCAGCCGGAATGATGATAAATACGTCCCCGAGTAAAAAGTAAGACTTCCTCGCATACTAATGCACATTTGGTATCTGTTATGCAATCTCTCCACTCAGTTATCGTGCTGTGGAAGTTAAGAGAGTAGGGTGCCAACTCAGTTGTTGCCCTCATCAATTAAGCGAGGTTCAAAATTACGAGGCCCGCCGTGTTGCTTCTATAACGTCTCTTCATGGTTGACCCACTGTCTGTTGCCCCTGTTTTGTTATCCGGCTTCCAGGGAAAAGATACCCTAAATGGCTTCTTCCTACAAAGCAGGTGATAGATAGGCCGTACCTATGTCAGCTGTTAAGTCCATTAATTTGTTTCATTTAACACTTAGCTCTGCTACACATGTGTGGAAAGACGATCCACTATTGTGAGGAGGAAATGTCAAGAATTGTGTATTATGCGTCGATTTATATCCCAACTATATGACTTACGACGTACGGCTCCAAAATGGGCATGGACCAGAGTAGTCCTGAAAGAACCGATGGTATTTGGGACCGAGTACAGGATAACGGTGTTCGTGACCATGGTCTTCCCAATCAAGAATGGAAGGGAATTGAAGGAGCATGGAACAGTACTGCCAAAAAGTTTTAAAAGATGGATTGGCAAATGAAAAGGAAGGCCAGCGAGGATAGCGGAAAAGAAAAAGTACACTTTTTTAAGCGGGTTGATAACACCGAGGTCGAACGTTGACGAGAAGAGCCTACCCGACGACGATACGACAAAATATCTGAGAGCTATATGTGTAAAGATGAAAACGCCTTGTGTTGTGCTAACTTGTGACTATAACTACAAATTGAAAATATTTTTACTAAAGCTGTGTGATCCGTGTTCGCTACCTGTAAAATATTTTTGAGTCAAAGTTACACTCTAAAGGGAGACGTTGACATACAATCTGTCAACTATTACAACTATCGAGGAGTGTTCAATTTATCGGCAAAACTCGTTTACTAATAGCACGCCAAGAATGTTTAATGTGATTTAAGCCATTAAACATGCAACTCTCATTCCATACGATCAAAATCTTTGCTCTCTAAAATCTAGTAAACTTCCACTGCCTTGGGTAAGCAAGCTTGCATTGTCATCCATGAAAAAAAGTTTTGGAACTTCTGCACCCCCAAAAACACGAAGATTTTACTGACATAAAATGATCTATTGTAGGACACAAACAGAAGAATTAATTTTTGTGAGAATTTTTAAAATATATAATTTGATTCTCTAATTGTATGGATGCTTCAATTTCACTTATGATACAAATGATTATGAAATTATTTTAAGTAAAAAAAAAAAACCTTGTGAGTATTCTAATATTCAGCATGTTTCGAAACATATTGGGGAACCACATGTATCATTGTGGTAAATATCACCACAAATCACTCATGAGAAAATGCATTTTTCGATTGCGAAATATAGATTTGTTAAAAGTTTTTGGAGGTGACCTAGTTATATCAGCATTGCACTTATAAATTTTCAAGATCAATGCAATTTTCATAGATCATAGTTTTCAGTCTCTTAACGAGATAGCCCCGCTAAGAATAACTCATCCTTATACAAAAACAATTTAAAATATATTGAGTGCTATTGGAAAAATTGATCTGAAATTTCGAATTAAATTATGCAATAATTCAATTTTGCGAAATACTACATTCCAGTTGTGCTTAGCGTAATATGCTCCATGGAAGGTCTTTTGCAACCCTCAACAGAAAATGTTTGCTGTCTTTTTCTAAATTTATTTTTGCTTATAAGATTTCGAATCATTTCATAGATAAATAAAAAGTGAATATATGGAATGCAAAGTGATGTGATCCCATAAAAAAACGGACCAGACAAATACATTCTTCGATTAATAAATTATCAAACAGATTGGGAAATTTTGGTCCATTTTGTGCTCAGAGATGTTTTATATTTAGTAAAATTGATCAGGTTTGTTCTGAAAACAAAAGAAATACAAAAACATAATAATTTAAATTATATACAATATTTGTAAGAATGACACAATCAGAATGAATACAAATGGCGAGACAAGACTATTTCTTAATGTATAATCCCGACGCGATTATTTTTAAGATATTTCTTCTATAATGGATGCCTTTTTAGCAATATAAAAGTAGATATTTTTTCATAAGATGTATTTGAACCATATTACTAATTTAGTATGTGGATATAAGCATGTATATTTGTTCAATATAATTTTACAAAATCAATCAAACAAAGCAAATTAATCGTCAGTAATCTAAAATAAAATAAAAAATTTTTTTGAATCACAACTAGATATTCTAGCCATTATGAAAAAGAATTTCTGTTATACTTAAATATGCATACATAAAGTGACTTTCTGAATAAAAGAAAATTAAAGTTTAGGTCTAAATGGTAATACTAAAGTTAGACGTTTACCGATCCCTTTTTAAATAATTATTTATATGCAATTTTGGTTAAAAATTGTTTCAGCAGTCATATATTTTTTTGTATCCTTCTATATTTTCAAATTTTTTGTCTTGAAACATCTTGATGATCAGTTAGTAGTATTAATTTTAAACAATGAAATGACGAAGTTATATACTATTTGAGTCTACGATAGATTCTTGGTACGGTCATGAGTTTGAAACCGAATGATTTAATAGGAAGAATCATTAGATTCAGTTGTTTCAAAGTCTTTTCAAATGTGATAAAAAAGATTATCACTTAATTGTGTTTCAAAATTACGTAACCATCACTAGTGGTCCATAAGCAACAATATTTAAATGCGATTTTCGAATGAGAATTCCACTGCGTAATTTTCTTTTTATGCAGAATTTGTGATGCCTTTTCTCCTTATTGCGTCGTTGGATTGAGCTTGAATGCTATTCATGTTCGTATACAGGATTTTATTCCATTTATTGTTTCCAAAATTGACACTTGTATCATCAATCCTTCATGGTGTTGTAGTTTAATCCATTAAGAAGCGTAATTGAAATTATTTGAAATTATAATGTAATCAACTTATATCATATTTAATAAATAACGCTAAAATTTAAATGTCATATGCAAAATTTTATTCCAGCTCATGCGAAAGAAAATAATTGCTGTAATGCCGATTAATTATAAAAGAATTAGATTCAAGCTTTTAAAAAAAGACAACTAGAAAGAAAAATCTCTTGGTAATTTTTTCGAAGATTTAATCGAGTAATTTATTTTTATGAAAACATTAAGATACCTTTTAACTTAAAAAACAACAACAACTTTAATTACAACAGTGATAATAATAATAATCTGTCAGTCATAATGTCTTTAAAAAATAAATTAAATTGTTTTAGCATAACATTGTTTGACATTTAAACTGAAAGTAAAAGAAGTAGAAATTTAAAGTACGACAAATCAAAGATGAAAATGAGTTAACAATAATAAAACAAACTAGGGCTTATTTTATGATAAAAAAGAAATGTCAAAAGAAAATTACAAAATATATCAACGAAAAAATCAGTGTTGCAAGATGTGTGGGACATCTAGCGAAAAAGTATTGAAAAGGAAAAAATATTCCAGTAAAATAATTTGTTTCTTTTCATCATGCATTGTTCTCAAATTTTGAAAGCAAATGAAAAATGGAGAGATATTTCACGTGTGCACGTGCACGTAACGCATTACTCGATGAATTCCAATGCTCTTTTTATATATAGACACACATGTGATAATGTCGTCAGTTTTCCTTTCAACCGGCATTTCTAACAATTAGTATGATTAAAAATTATTTCTTGCAGGAAAAGTAGGCTATAAAAATGTACCAAATGAAAAGGAAAAAATAAGATGTGCAATTGATGAGCTTTGAATAGATTTGAATAGATATGGTGTGTAATATCCTTTTCTTCTTTATAATTTCTAAAAAAGAGGAAAAGGCTATTCATAGAAACGAGAAAATAATAACAGAAGCTAATAAATAAATTTGGTGTCCAGTTGCGGATACCTTTGTTTGGTGATGAATAAAAAATAAATTACGTGTATTTTTATTTTATATGTTAATTTACACGTGGATTTCAAAGAGTAAAATGTGAATGTTTCGTGGGAAATTTCCCAAGAAAGCTGACAGCTCACGAGATAAAAATATTTCATATTTATATTCTCTTTTTGCCCAATTCCTCGTTAACTTGTTTCTTTAACATGTTTTATTTCTCGAAGTAAAAAATCTTTTTCAATTCCTGTTATTGGTTCACATTCTACCTATATACAGTGGTGGCCAAAATTGTGGACACTTTTTAAAATTGTTGTTTTTTTAAGTTTGTATGCTTATAGAACATTTTACGTTGCACAAAATGGAAAGTATTTTATGTCATTTTAAAGAGGTTTTAATACTAAATTCAATGCAACAAAGAAAATTCAAATATTTGCAACGCAAAAAAAAAAGTTATGCTGCAATAACTGTCGATGTACGTTAGATACCGATGATAGCAGTGAGTTATCAGAGCTTAGTGAAGTTGCGTTTATTCTTCATTACAGCTTCACATCGATGTTTCATTGAGCTGAAAATAGTTTTAAGCTCTTCCTTCGTTATTACATGATGCCAGGAAACAATTATATACTCAATTAGTTCCTTTTTATTTCATTGGTACCTCATTCAGACAAGAGTTTTCAAAACGGTGGTACAAGCTTTCTAAAGGATTGAGGTCAGGACTCTTTCCTGGCGAGGACAACTCAACGATCTTAGAACGGTACAAGAGTCTCAATTACTGTACTGTGTGGCAAAGGACAGAATCTTGCTGAAAAATAAATGAAGCATTGTTGAATAGATCCCTGATGGAAGGCAGAAGTTTGGGTTCTAGAGTGGTGTCAATGTATTTTATGACATTTACTGTCCCATCGATGATATGATGGCGACCGATACCATCTGCTGATATGCATGACTAAATGATAACAGTATGTGGGTACTTCACAGTTATCTGGACGCAATGAGGATGTAACATTTCTGCTATTATATGTCTTACATATTTTAGGCTATCACTACCGAATAACGATATTTTAGTTTCGTCCCTCTATATAACTTGGGACCAATAATCATTTGTCTAATTAATGTGTTCCATTTCCCATTGTCGTCCCTTTTAGCACTACTGTAAATTGAGATACCGCGTTTTTCGTGAAACTCTAATTTTTAGCCTTACATCTGCTGATCTACTCCCTGACTTAATTCTTTTTTTATTACTTGTTGCTAAAAAGCATGTGTATTGAATTTTTTTTCGTATTTTCACGAAAAAAAATCATGTGAAATTCATTAAAAAATTCCGATTTATATGAAATGATTTTAATTTTATACAAAAAATTATTCACAAATATATTTGCTACGAACCAGCTAATTTGTATGGTTAGCAAAATAATAATATAAACTCATTGAATAAAATTAAAATAGAATACATATAGGAAGAAAATATAAATATAGATTTTATGAAATATGCAAACTTATCGCTAAAGTCGAAATTATTGTGTAATATATTTAAATAAATATATATATATAATATTTTAATTCAAGCATTCACACACACATAGTTCATAAGGCTTTTAAACTTTTTACAATTGCATTAAAACGCTAGAATATATTATAGATTAGTTAAAAAAAGCAGTCTGTGTTGAAATTTTGTATTTTATGTTTTATACTGTAGCTAAAGGAATTTTAATGAATTTTATTTATTTGTTGGCAAATAAACTAGACTGAGAGTTAGTTAAACCAAAAATTTCCAATCCGCGATAAAGCATTCTCATTAAAATTTTTAAGTCGAGGTTTTAATACTGTGATTAAATTGTTTTTTACCCCCACATTCTATAGATTGTTTCTTCAAGGCTAGTTATTTCTTGTCTGCGAGCAACTTATGTATAATACTTTTATAATAAATATTTCATGTATAATAAGTACTTCAATTTAATATATAAAATGTGGAAACAATCTTCTAATTATAATATGAAGTATGGAAACTTCGTTTTCTTTAAAAATTATTTAAAGAAAATCTAGTTGTACTAGATAAAATTTGTTGATTCAAACTACTGATTAAAAAATATTTTTAGTATTTATACTTTCAAATTTGTAGTCAATATTTATAAGAATAAATACGAAGATGTGATAAACTAATAATAATATTAGAAAATAATTTAGACATACCTTTGAATGGAATATTGAAAACTGTATTTTTACCATATTGTTACCTACAAACTGAAACGATACAAGTTCGAAAATAGAAAATAGATCCATTCACTTACCACAGTGAGTGAAATATGTTTTTTACTTCACTTGTGGAAATTCGACATATGTGAGGCAAAAAAAGGATTTCAAAAGTTCTATTATGCCGAACAACTTTCAGAAATAGTTACGAATAAATTCAGGATGGGAAGTTGTACATGTATATTGTAGAATGTATAACGCTTCTATACTCATGTATGAACAGCAGTTATATCAATAGAACTTCAAAAAATATAAAAGATACAGATTTTGTTAGAATGGAAGAAAAAAAAAAAAAAACTATTTAGAATTGTTCAAATGGCATCAGTATTAAAAATGCTTCAAGTTCTGTTGAAAGAAGACTTACGCATTTCACACATTTTGTGAAGTTCACTCTTGAAAAAAACCCTACCATTTTCAAAAAAAAAAAAAGCATAATGTAAAGAAGTCTTTAAGTAAAGCGCATATTTTTAATATCCGTAAGTGGTAACAGAAATAGTTGAAAATGCTATTTTCCTCGTTCACACAGCAAAAAACAATGAAGTTAATGTTTTTTTCTTAACAACGGATCACACACACAAATCAATTTAAAAACAAGACAGTTTAATTAAATCAAATAATTCTTGAGGAAACAAGAACAGTTAATCAAACAGTCAATAAAATTAAAAAAGAATAACAGATGTCACATTATTTTACATTTATCTGAATCAATACATGCTCCACCGATCAATTTTTTTCTTGTTAACGAAAAAGTTTATTAACCCTACATTCGAATCATTTTTCTTTTCGTCCAGTGCGTTATCTATGACAATAATGGGATCATCTTATAAATTACTTTTATTTCTTCGCAATTCACTTCTTTTCGTATAATATTAATAAGATTTGGGCTAATCATGTAACCTTTTTCGAAACACACAATGAATATGTGATGTTTAAATTTAACTACAAATTTTGGGAGTTGGTAATTTGTATTAATCGAAGTAATAATTCAATAAGTGGCAACAACAGTGGCAAAATCGTTAAGAGAAGGAAGTAGTCATTTTAAGAGACTCTTTTCAGTAAAATTAATGCGATATTGTTATATTTGAAATTTTTTTAGTTTTCATATTTTCTTATAAAAAAAGACGGTTTTTTAATACATTTATGGTAGCTAAATCAATTTTTTGGGAAAAGGAATCTTCAAATTTTTAACCCCTTTCGGGATGAAAGAAAAGAAAAAAATATTTTTTGGGAAACATCACAGAAATTACAATCCCCCCCAAATATCTAATGTTTGAGAAATCTCCTATATAATTTTTAGTTTTCATGGATAGTACTGGCGTAAGCAGCTGCTTAGACTTGGAAGTGTTAATGCAGCAGACATGAGAATAACAGCCATGGTTTTAAAATGTTCTATTCGGTTTTTATAATGGACGTATTACTTTTCAAGAATCTTTACTATTGTAGGTATGGTTATTTTTTATCAATCATAATAATTCAAGGATGAAAAATTGGCCACGGTAACCTAGTGGCTAAGATCACGAACTCGTGGCTGGTGTGTCGTGGGTTCGAATTGTAGTGCCGTTGAACACCCGCGGTGTAGAGGAGGCCGATGCACATTAAAACTGTCGTGGCTCAATGTCCTCACATTGGTGTGGTATGGAATTTTGGAGAGTAGGGTACCAAGTCAAGTGTTGTCTTCGTTGCTTGAATGAGGTTCAAAATTACGAGATTCTCCACCAATTCTCTTTGTACACCTTCAAAATGCGAAGTTAATAAAAAATTAAAACCAAATTAAACAGAGTTTTTTTAATTATTCGGTTTATACAATCAAATCAATCCTCTCTTCAAAGGCATTTTGGTTTCCTTTTTTACTTATTTTAAAAAAAAATTGTGATCATGACCCCCCTTTCTTAATTTCAGGGTAGTGAGAGGGATCACTCAGTTTCAGTAAAATCACCTTTTTATTAACAAACTTATAATAAATTGATTATTATGATACCTAGCATTACGAAAAATTAAATCTCCTAGCTATCAGTTTCTTGTATCGTCGCCTCCTTCTGCTTAATATCCTAGCTGTAAAGAATAATGCAGGGTTCGTCTTCATACCTCTTTCGCTTCCTTCTACCACCTATCACTGATCTTTCAGCTCGCTGATAGTCGATGCTTCGCAGTGTTCGCTCTTACAGCTGAAATCGCCGATTTCATATCCCTGATCTTCCCACTGCCTAGCATCGCGTTCCTCGCCTATCTTTTATCTCCTTCCTCTCTTTAAACCTTTTTGGGGGCCTTTCTCACGCCCCTACAATTTCTGATTGGAAGGAACTCACACACACAGATCTGTACCTGGCACCTTCAGTCTTGGTATCAACCACCATTGGTTCTTCCGGGACAAAAGCCTGTCTGGAGTGTGATCCTCCCGTCGCCATATATCGAAAACCATATGAAGGTCGGTGAATCGATTTGTCACTTCGACAGTGAGAATACAATCTTCCTCGTAATAGCCGACACTCCCTTCCCCACGTGTGTACCATGGCCACATGTTAGAGGGAACGAAAGAATGGACAGCCGTTGAAACAAGTGTGTCCTTTCTATACTTCACGTTGAAGAAAAAGCCACCAGGCGCGACCATTAGCCTAGTGCAGGGGTGGTGAACCAAAATGGATTCGCGTGCCATTTTTTCTGTAGAAATGTTTAATGAGGTATAGACGTGTCATCAAATAAGTTTTACGTGATTATTGGTGAAGTAATAAAATTAAATACTAATTACTCAAAAATCTTTATTTACTACGAAAAAATACATATTTGCACTATATTGTAGTAAATGTTTTCGTTATATGTGTAATTCAAATTAAAGTGATATAAATGTGATATCTGTTATTACAGATTAGATGATAAATAACTTATAAATAGGATTGTAAGACAATAACAAACCTGGCCACCCGACCAATAACTAGCGTTTTTTCGTAATACTTCATAGTGAACTTTTTTATTTTGAACTGAAATGCAAACCGTTTTGATCGGTGGCGTGCCCAAAATATTGTGTCGCGTGCCATGCCCTTGGTTCGCCATCCCTGGTCTAGTGTGTAAAAGAAGAAAAGAAGGATAGCAACCAGCCGTCTAAGAGAAGATGCTACAATATGATAGTTTCTAATGTTATTTATAAAATACTAAAGTGCTTAATGCTTACAAAATGCAACTTGTCAACTTAATTTTTTTAACTGTTTTTTTTTCAACTCCCCAAATAACAATTTGTTCAGAAAATTACTTGAAAACATTTTGAATAAATTCTCTCTTATCCGTAAGTAAAGTTGTATTAAATAACATTTCTTTACAAACGAATTGATTTAAATATCACAAATATATATATAAAAAATAAATACTAGAAACTTTTAAAAACTGAATAAATAAATAAAAAAAATCATTGCTTTTAGAAAGCCTTTAATGTAAAATCCAAGCAACGACGTTTTCCATCGGCTATATTTTAATAAGTTCAACAAAATGATAAATAGAAATGCGAAAGTAAATTCACAAGATACGGCAGTCCAATAGGTAATTTAGAAAAGTTAAACAGAAATTTGTAAAATACGCAGAAAAAGGTTTTTAAACTATGCCTTTTGTAAACATTACACATTTCATGAATGCCGCTGGATTGGACACTCGGTGAATGGGAAAAAATATCTTTATCGATAGCATAAACATGATGGATAAAAGTTGCTTCTGTCGACTATTTCCTTTCTGAGCGGTATTCATGAGATTCCGTTTATTTTTAAAAAACATATTTTTTATGACACGAACTGCTTTGAACTTTTTTAAATATTGATATTACGGATTCGCAGTTTTCCCATCTCAAAGATTTAAAAAAAAAATCTCTGTATGATGCGGGAGGATGTGAATTTGAAATGTGTCGTATTTTGTGGAAGGTTATTGACTTCTAAATAAAAAAGCAGTAATAAAGTAACTGAAGTGAATAGAAAAAGACTTTGCAACAAATGAATAAAATCAATTTAAGTATGCGGGCAGCTTTGTGACCAAATAGTAAGCGACAGATCACAGGTTCTGAGTTTTGATATCATCAACGAATTATTGTGGTATGCCTACTATATCAGAAAAATCTTTCTGGTCTAAGTATGGTGGGGTGCAATAGCGTACATCAGGGGTGTCAACCCCAATGACCTTGCAGGCCACTTCGGGAAAACATAATAATCTCGCGGGCCACACACAAAAATATGTACCTTTATATCAGATTTGAAAAAAACATTAGAGTGAAAATTTAAAACAGAATGAATTATTATTATTGTTTTCATTATTCTTCATGTATACAGACATAGATAATATAATAATACAATTATCAAATAATGTTTAAAATATTACAGTTGCCATTTTCTTGAAAATTACGGCGTTCCTATTGAATTGATTTTTTCGTACTCATTGTTGAAATTTGATAGTGCTATCATTCGCAGACGATTAAGTATACATTGTCTTTGATCTTTACTGTCCTGAATATCTTTTTTTAAACTTTAAAAAACATCTCTGACTGTATCTTGCTTTTTGGCACTCCAAACAGAAAAGGAGGAGGAGAAACGAAAGTCGCACACACACAGAAAATCATGTACCCTCCATAGTACATGATATGCATAGTGCAATTCGAAATTTATTAAAAAAGGAATTTACTATAGTAAAATCAAATGTAACTGTTTGATAAAATATAAATCTATTTTAATATAAAGGACATTTCTATTATCAAAAAGGATTTATTTTAAAACAGGAACAGGTAACAGGCAAATACATTGTATATATATATATATATATATATATATATAATTTCAAAATCAAAAAACTTTAAAAATCTAATATTTAAAAAATTTTTAAAAAGAGTCGGGGGGCTGAAACTTACGTACTGGCGGGCCGTGTGTTGGACACCACTGGCGTATACAGACCGTTCTTATGGGAGGAGGGGGAGGGGGTAACATTCTAAAAATCACGTAGACGAAAACACTGAGGGTTAATCTTTAAGGTAAGAATTAAAAACCTATTGAAAAATGTGAGGTTAGGGGTTTGAACTCCCCCCTTGAATACGCCACTGATGGAGTGTGAAGGTTTAGTGGATGGAAGCTACAGTTTGCCTATTGGCGCCTGGACCTCGTAACTGTAAATTTCTGTCAAGTGACGAGAACGACACCTGATATGGCTCTTCAATTTCCAAACTTCCATACCACATTAACGTGAGAATTTTAAACGTCAACAGTTGCAAATTGTGCATGTTCGGAAAATAAGTATGAACTCAAGTTTGTCCAATTTGCAACAATGGGGGTATCTGCAAAGTCTCTAACTCGGATTTTTCTCCTTCTAGCCAAATTGACACTTAGTGAGCTAGAACAATTCAACTCAAACGTAATTACCAAATATATGAATAGTCAGGGGTATGGAAAATAGAAGGTGTGGTGGACAATATTGCCACGCTAGTAATGTAACGGGTTTCATTCGCGATTCTGACTAATTCTCCAGGGTAGATACTGTTTTTATTATAAAACCTCTTCCTGTAAAGGAACCACGATTTATGTTAATGAGGGTAGCAATTTAAAATCAAGTGAAGAAGAAAGTTGGCGGAGAATATGGGGGTTAAGAAAGTCAGAGAAGTTACTATTGAAATTTTTTAGTTCAGGGTGAAAGAATTCGATGGATCGTTCAAGGACTAGTATTATTGTTGAGGATAATCTAGTGATGATAGGTACAAGCTGTATAGTCCAGATATTTAAATTAGTAATAAAGTTGACTTGCTCATCATTGCTTAGGTGAAATTTAGATAGTGATTTGAAAGTCATAATAAAGTGTATATATTTTAAGAAAATGTCTCATTCTTTAGTGAACCCTCACACTTCAGCAGATGAGAGTCCGTGACAGTATTTCTCCTAAATTATAGTTGTATATTTACTTTGAAGTTAGAAGATCTCGGCGTTTTCTTTGGTAAGTTTCAGAGGTTGCACCTTATTTAAGATAAGTACCCAATATTTTCACCATTTAGATTGCCTTGTCCGCATATCATGTAATCGGTTCTAACGTTTAAATTCATTGGAGTAAATTATTGTGAATAACCCTTTCGTAATAAATTCGTCTCCGATTTACTGGCTTCTCAATCTTTGTTGCGTTCAGATCCCATCGGGAATCCCAACAATCAGCGAGATTTTCACGTCAACCAACATGTGTTAAGGAGATACCGCGACACAAGTTACAATTTAGGAAGTTTATCACTAATCGCTTGTGTACAGATCTAATGTAAATTTAATTAAACACGAATAAAATTGTATCGTAAAGCATATGAATTTGTATCGTTTTTAAGATCTATTATTTTTATGAACCTTTGCTTATCAGGGTTTAAAAATGGCTATCCTCTTATTACCCTTGGGTAAATTCTGGAACCAGCTTATTGAATTTAAACCAAATTTGAAATGGAGACAAAGCACATATGTTTTAAAGTGTTGTAATAGTGCTACTATTATGCGTAATAAAAATATTCTTATGGAAAGAGTATGTGTTAGAAAATATACTTTCTTAAATATTGTCCGGGACATTTTAAGAAATTCGAAAATTGCCCTTTTAAATGGAAATTGCAAATAAAATGAAAAAGACTTAATCGTTCATAAATTTAATGAAAAAGATTAATATGAATTTTTATGATACGAATTAAAAATACAAAAAATGTGTTGATATTTTAGTAGCTTTAATTTATGTATATACTCTCTCTCTCTCCGCATATACAAACACTCCTAAATTCAATTTTGAAGGAAAAAATATTTTTATCATAAATATTACTTATATAAATTCGATGTTAGGTTTTATTCTAATAAAAGCACATCCTAAATAAATTCCGCTACAATTAAATGAGCGGAAACGAAAATGAGACCGATGGGAAACAGACATTCTGTAACTTCCGAGATGAGTTGAGGTGTATCCTGAAAAATATGTGGAAATATACAAACGCTAAACCTTAATAAATATTTTAGTGTATTCTGTAGATACAGCTTTAATTCTGAGGTCATTTTTAATTGTAATTTTTTTTATTGAAATCTTTAATATTTTGTCTGACGGTAACTCAAATAAATGAATTTGTAAAAATATTTGTAATTTGTGAAAAGCAAAATTACTAATTCAAAAAGATGAATACTGAAATCAAAATGTGTTAATCTTTATGGAATCTTTAAATGAGACGGGTGCATAATCTATAGTACACATTTTTCAAATATTATAGAAGAAATGAAATACAACTAGGCTATTACTCAGCTAAATTTAAAATAGAAAAATAGAAAAAAAATTTCAATTCTGATGTAGAATCTGATATTACATAAGGACATTAATATAACAGCCTAGAATTATATTTTTAACATTTCCCTTTCAATTTACATATTTTTTTAAAGTTAAAAATCGAAAAAATGAAACAGATAAAATATTCTTGCAATATGCAATTCACATTTTGCGTGATAGATAAACAATTTAATAAATAGTACATAAATATTTTAAAATGCATTTTTGTGAATTTCATCTCCCTTTTCAAATCTTTTATACTGCGTGAAAAGTTTAGTAACAGCATGCTTTGTAAATGTTACAATGTGATCATTTTCAGAAATCAGGTATATGTATTGAAATAACTTCTGAAAAGTAAAAGGAGTGCTAAATTTTATACCTAATCCCTTCAAAGCCAAACTTATTTTTCCAAGTCAGCTTATCTTTACAAAAAAAAATTATGGTCTACTCTTGCGAAAGTTGAGCGTCAGTTGTATATTTTTATTTGCAATGCCAAAAAAGGAATAAGGAATAAATTTCCATGTAACAAACTTGGTATGTCATCGTAAATTATTAAGTATTATTGCATCAAGATAAGAAAATAAAGGAAGTACTAATAATCCCGTCTAATAATGAAGTCTAATAGTTCACTTCTTATGTTCCTTGCAAAACATAATTTCACAAAATAAGAATATGTAATTAAAGCATTCTTTTAAAAATTCAATAGACGAATTTTTTTTCGGAGAATTAATTTGTTCACAACTGACCAGACAAAAGACGAATATGCTTAATAAATTTTAATTATCACATGCGATTGCTAGAATATTAGATAATTTTACTGTGTACTACCTATGGTTTTAGAGTTTAGTGTTTTGTGTATTTAATAAAACGAAAGTAAGGAAATAATAAGTATGATTTATGCTTTATTTTAATGGAATAAAAAAGCGATTATGACAATTTAAAGAAATAACATAAGATATCTGTGTTTAACATTACAATATGAATAAAAAATTTTATAATTAGTGCAGTAAATTTTTTTATTTCTTTGATACATTTCGGAACAAATCTTATGATAATTAATCTAATTTGTGTTATAAGATATTTTGAGCCAATATTTTTATACATATACTACTTTCAAATTTTTGCTTTAATAATATATTTTAAATTCACTTTCATACTTTATAAACATAATTTTTCGGAAGAATTTGGGATTTTTCAATTTTTTTTATGAGTTTTATTTAATATAGTCGGCTTGAAACATGATAATATTGCGTTCAGTGTGGATTTTAATTTTATCTCGTCTGAGAAGAAAATAATTCGTAAAAAAAATAAGTTCTCGAAAATTTTATTTGACAAACCAATTATAGCTCTTGCATTCTAGATAAACATATTTCGAATTATGTAAAATTAACGAAGTTATACAAATGTATAAGAAAACTGATTATATTTTGCTTGGTTTTTCTTAGTTCCTTAGCTAGTTTACTTCTCTTTTTAAAAAATATGAAGAGGACTTTTTAACAAAACTGAACAGCCGAAAATTAAATATTAAAACTGCATTTTAAAGATTGTAAGAACAAAACAAAAAATACTATTGAAATATTTATAGATTTCTCTAAATCAGTGCTTCTAAAAATTTCAGTATTTGTGATCCAATTTTCATCGCTCTCCGCCTTATCCAATTACATTGCATTAAATGCAATAACAATGCTCTTTGACGTAAATCTACAAGACGACTTCAATTATAAACCGTTAAAATTATCCAAAAGTATTAAATTTGGTATATATTACTTTAAATAGGAGATATTTTAAGGTATCCGACTACGTTCGGAACCGTGATTTTGCAAATGCGTATAAATGGATAATATTTATGATATTTAGTGTCACTTAGATTAGAAAATGTATATAAAATTGTTTTAAGAATAGTTTTTATAAAAAAAAATGATTTAAAGTACACTATTTTGACAAAAAATGAACATAGAATGACCCATTTTCAAAATAGTCCCCTTTTTTGGAAAAAAATCTTCTATTATAATAATATTTTCCCCCTGTATATAGCTCAGACCTCTGTACAGGGGGTTCAACTAAATTTTTTGAAATATAAAACTTAGAAGGGGGTTTTTATCCATGTTTTTTACGACATCGGGGGGAAAAATTTTTTAAGAAAAAAAAGGGAATAATTATTTCAATTGGTAGAAACCCTCTAAAAAAATGTAAATTTTTCCCAAAAAATTATAGTTGAACCCCCTGTCCCCAGAGGTCTGAGCTAATCGAAAAAAAATATTATTATCATAAACATTTTTTAAAAAAAGGATAACGTTTTAAAAAAAGGTTATTCTAAGTTAATTTTTTGCCGAAATATTGTATTTAAATAATTTTTTTTGGTCAAAATGTGTGTGTGTGTGTGTGTACTTAAAACAATTTTATATATATATTCTAATCTAAGTGACACTAAATATCATGAAAATTATTCATTTATGGGCTTTTTTTTAATTCACGGTTCCGAACGTAGTCGGATACCTTAAGCTACTTTTAAATAATAATTTAATAAAATAATCCTTGATTTTCGAATTTTCGATATGCTCGCCCCCCCCCACGTACAGTTATCACGGGCCCTGGGGGCCTCGGGGTTTAAAAATCATTGCTCAAAAATATTTTAAAAAAAGGGAATGCAAAATCTAAAAAATTTTAAAAAGGGGGGTTTTAATTTTAATATCAACCTTTTGCAAAGCTTTTTAAAATTTATTAAAATCTATCAAGCATACCTAAGATGAAGAGAACACTTTTAAGCCTAGAATGTCAGTTTGCATAATTAATCTCTGACAAAAACCACTAAGTGCACCTTAATTAGTAGATAAAATTCACAATATCCTTTTAAAATAGAAACAAAAGTTATTATCTTTAAAAGATGGGTCGTTAAAATATCATTTTTGCTACGATTAAGCCATTACAAAGAATTGACACTAATTACCTGAAGATTTCGAAATTTCTGCAAATTAAGACATTATGTATCAAAAAGATTATTTAAAATTTGCAAAAAGAGTTTAAAAATATCATTATACATGCTTATGATTTGTATTGAATTTTTTTGTTTTATTGTTCAATTGATAAAGATAAGCTCCCAGTCATCATTTAGTGCACGTCTTAAAAAGTGATGTTTATTATCTAGAGTGAAAAAAAAATGGTTTATTAGCAAATTAACTAGCAAGTAGAATTTCGAATTAGATTATGTATCAGCTGAAAGAACAGGGGCAACGATCTTAAGGAAAGGTAAATAGCCAAATGCTAAGTTAAAAAAAAACTTTCGCCATATTGTAAAAAATAAATAAAAAGATTTGCTATTGTGTGTATAAAGAGCTGAAACCTTTTACACAACAGATGACAGAATATATTTACTTTTTATGGCAAAATGGAGTGTAATGAACTCTGTTTACAATCGATCGTCACCTAAAAGCCACCAAAATTTAAAAACGTGATGCACTCTAGTAAAAATAACTGACCTGACTGTTCTGTAGGTATTTTGTTATTCAATATCGGGTTACCCCTAAATTTGCACTTAAGCTACTCACCATGGAGTTCAAATTACAGGCTAGGTTAATTTCATTCTTTTTAAATAAAAAGGTTTTTTTTATAATACTAAAAAAACATATTTCCCGATAACACATCCTTTTATTTTTCCCCCATTTCTCCGAAATGGTTTTTCATAATTTTAGAGCAGAATATTTTTTATTTAATATTTCACTTCCGAAAAATGGCATCACGTCTGCAAAATTGTTCCTTCAAATATTCATGAAGTTTTTTGCAGAGATGATTGAAAAGCTCATGATGGATGCTTTATTTTTGGGATCATAGTAGATAAAAATTGAAATGGGCGGTAATGTAATATTTAGTTTTAGCTGTTAACTTAGTAACAAAAGAGTTAAATTAATTACGTTATTATACCTTACTTTGCATTGAGAGCGAAAGTATTTTATAAGGCTCCAGCAATCTTATTAACTTTTGATTAGTATCTAAAGTTTTACTTCACTAACAGAATGTTTGGATTTTAATAAATATCTTCCATCTCTGGTGGAAAAACAAAAAAAAAAATTTAGGGAAAAGGAATTTTCTGAAAAAAATTTGTCCAGTTTTCAACAATTAAGAGAATCGTCTAAGCAAATATGTACATTCAGCTCTAATTCTGTACACTCATTGATTCTGCAATACATACGAGAATTCACTATCAGTGCGATAAACTTTCAGCAAAAATAGTACAAAGATGATTCTAAATCGCATATTATTGCAGGATTAGAAATGTTTTCATGTCTTCACGTCTTGCAAAAAACAATCAAAATACGAATACTCGAGAGAAGTAGTACCAATATGGAGAATATTGTCAACAAATCCCATGAGAGAGTCTATACTATTTGCATCGCGTCCAGGCATTGAAACCTGAGGATCTTCTAAAAGCAAGTTCTGTTGAACTTTAGCGAAGAAGCTTATGTTTGTGTGTTGTTGCGTCGCGTAATGTGATTCCAATATGATAAGGCTACCCCCTAGCACGCTAATGAAGTCTGCAACATTTAAATTTTAAATATTGTTGAATTGGTTGTATAGATCCGGTTCATTGACCTGCTAGATCGCCAGGTACTTCACACTTAGATTTTTTCAGCTGATGTCATTTAAAGCCATTAGTATAATAGACCTACGAAGAATCAGTTGAAGAATGCCCAAATACATCTTAGAGGTCCTGTGTTTGGAAAAAGGAACTAAGTGACCCAGGTCAAACCATGAGCCCCCACCCTCTCATACCATGATGCTGTCAACTAAAAACTTTATAGTCGGTATAATGCAGTCATTTAAGAAGAGCTTGCCGGGTATCTGCCAAACCCAAACGCATCGATTAAGCTTTCAGATTGAAAGCAAGATTCGTTACTCCAAAGAACATTTTTACACGAGTCAGCAGTTCAATGACGGGAAGATTTTGCTTCTTGCAATCGAAGCTTGGCATTTTGGGGAGTGATGTTCGGCATGTAAGCGGTTGCACGCGACTATGGAATCTTCAGTTTTTTAACTCCTCTCAATGATCAGTTTTGCTGCTGGCACAGTGCTTCTCAAACTTTCAATGTTTGTGACCCAATATTGAATCACAACTTTCATCGCGCCCCCCTTCCATTCAATATATCTATGTATTAAATTCAATAATACTATACTTTGATGCTAAACCTACAATGCGACTGTAACCTCAAGTGCGTATATAAACGACTCGCTCAGCCTGTGCGTTATTTCCCCGGACGTATATATACGTCTTTCCAAAGTACGATCTTTCCTGAGCCTTTGGAATGCAATAAAATGATCTTGATTATGTTTGCGAAGGATTTACTTATTTCGAATGTAGAAATTTACTTAGTATGTAAAAACTTATTTTTACTTAGAATGTAGAAACCAGCAAGCAATGATTTGTGCTCATTAACTCCTTTTCTACCCTCCTTCCCTCCCAAACACCACAAACGCTCGCCACGTGTTATCCGGTGGCATTGGAGAGAGAATCACGTAATTTTTAATCGGCATTTTACAGACTAATCATAAACCGTACAAATTATTAAGATAAGTGTTAATGTTTGCATACAATTTTATAAATGACAAGCACATGGGGTCACTGGTAATTATTAAACTTCTTCTTAACTTATTATTGTTATAAATTAAACATAAAGTGTATTGCGCAGTAATATATTTATAAATGTATTATATCAGGGTAAGAATGTAAAATTTATTTTTATTATGTCAGAATTTTATTTGTTTACTTTCAATAAATTAATAATTTTTTAAAAATAATCTTTTGTTTTCGACTTTTCAATATGCTCGCGCCCCCCTCACAGGGTTATCATGCCCCCCTAGGAGGGCGCGCCCCACAGTTTGAGAAACACTGTGCTAGCAGAACACCTGATGAGCTTCGGAGCTCCTAAGGGATTTCAACCAATGAAAACTTACGATTTGGTTTCACTATCCTTTTCAGAGTACGATGGCTGTGTTCGCTAGTCTTTTTCGACCTGCAGCTTCGGTTTTTTTTTTTTTGCAGTTTCACTGTGCCTTGACATTTCCCCACTTTTACTTACATCTCTCTCGGTAGATTTTGACTACTACAGAATGTCTGAAATTTCTCCAACTTATTTCCCACAGAGGTGGCATCCTTCTATAATGCCAAGTCACTAAGCTCCCTCGACTTAGTTATTGTTTCGCAAGAGCAAGAATATGACTTGATAACCCACTGTCTCTTCTTTTACAGCTTTCGGTTACGCCTTAAATTACGTCACCAACCAGATTTACTTCTTTAGTAAGGTGCCCAGTTACTTTTAATTAGGTCAGCGTTTCTCAAATTGTGGGGCGCGTCCCCCTTGGGGGCGTGACAACTCTGCAAGGGGGCGCTAGCATATTGAAAAGTCGAAAACAAAAGATTATTTAAAAAAGTTACTAATTTACTGAAAGTAAACAAACAAAATTCTGACATAATAAAAAAATAAAATAGACATTTACAATGATATAATATACTAATAAATGTATCGGCACTGCACAATGTGTTTTATGATTAATTTAACAATACTAAATTAAGAACAAGTTTAACAATAACCAATGACCCCAGTCTTGTCATATATAAAATTATATACAAAAATTAACACTTATCTCTTGATAATTTGTACGGTTTATAATTAATCCCTTAACTGCCGATAAAAATTTACGCGATTCACTCCACAATGTCACCGTTTTCCACATAGGCATGCGTTTGTGATGCATTGGCGGAGGGGGGAGAGATAAATAAGCAAATCCTCTGAAATAAGTAAATTCTTCGAAAACACTCTGTCCAAGTCCTTTTTAAAATTCAAACCCTTGGGAATAATTTTATAGTGCGTGCACAAAAAAGATCGTATTCATAAAGATGTATATATGTCCGGGGAAAAATAACGTTTTTGGCGAGCGAGACGTTTATATACGTCGGTCATTTGGGGTTTAAATCGTACGGGCTTCAGCATCAAAAATTTTATTATTGATTAATCTTTTTTATAGAGGGGGGGAAAAAAAATTGAGTACTGGGCCCCAAAATTTTGAAACTTTGAAAGCACTGAAAAATACGCCTTTTTTTTTTAACCCCAAAAAGGGAAAAGGGGGTAGCAAATCCTTCAAAAGTACTAAATAACAACAACGTAAATTATCAGCAACAATTAAATTCTTTTACTTTTAACTTCATTCCTCATAACAAGAATAATCAAAACATGAAAAAGAAGGATAGAATTGTAAATTACCTCGAGTTCTTTTGTATGTCTGCATGACTATTTCTTTGAGAGTGGTATTGTCCTTGGTGAGGTAATCTCCTGGGAGGTAAAATGTTTCCAAGATGGCGATGTCGTTCTTATGGGCAAGATGGATCAGAGCTTCTGCTATCTGCTTCTCGGATGGATTGTCCGAAACTAGCAGCACCAGTTGATCCCAAGTGAAGTGTTTGAGTAGAGATATGAGCGATTTGGACACCTTTGAGCTGGGAGGTAGAGTGCGTGCGAAGGTTGGAAATATCATTTTCTCGGATACCTTGCTGTCCGAACATTTCTGTGGAAAGAATTAATCATTAATTATAAGATGATTTATCATAATTATGTATCATGTAATACATAAAATACATAAATATCTGTCTTTCTTTAAAAATATTAAAATAAGTGGCAACAAGTAATATAAGATTTTCTTTAATGTCAATTCTTACTTCGTCAGAAAAACGGTACTGGTGCCATCTGTTGCAGTTAGTTGTAATTACGACCGGGCCGTGGGTAGCCTGGTGGTTAGAGCATCGGACTCAACCGGGAAAGGGCCCGGGCGATACCATACCCCCGAGTACACACAGTACGTGCTCGTTAAATCAGTGGATCCGAAGTCTTGTGGGCTGAATCACGGTCGGGGGCTGGAGAATATTTCCCTCCCCCCAAAACCCCTGGAAAAAATTTGGGGGGAGATAGGTGGTGTGCCATCATCGTCCCTTCAAATTTCGCCGAACAATTCGTACTGTCACCTGATGGTGCTCAAGGCCCCCGGCCAACGACAGGCGTACTTCCCCTCTTACGTAATTTCGTGGGCCTCGTTCTGAATACGTCAGACAGGTGGCATTAGCCACGACAAATATAACGCAGAATAAATTTAAAATTAAAAAATAAAATTTAATTAATGAATTAATATTTGAAAAAAACTGTAGTAATATCACAGGTGTCATCCACTACAAGTTTAAATAAATTATTTGAATTTGAATGGATGAATAGAAAGTATTTTATATTAACGAATGAAAATTTGAACAAGATATATATATAGGTAGAGAGTGAACTAATAGTAGGAACTGAAAAAAAAACAGTAATTGAATTTCATAGAATAACAAACACTCATCAATTCTAGTATACAGGGTGATTGTAATTAAAGTTCCTCTTTCAAAATGCTGTAAAAAAAGAGCTATTGGTCAGAATGACTTCAGGTTTGAACTAAATATACTTGAAGAAGGTGAAATGACATGACGTAAGAAAAGAAGTTACAAAGTGCATCAATAGATGGCGCTGTAAGTGACATAATGTAAGTGGATTCGGCTACAAGAGGCAAAATAAAATTTGCATAATCATTCATTTATTGCGATGAACGCGTGGAAATATTTAAAAAAAATAAAATTATTTCGCGAGTGTTTATATAAAAATTAAGAGTGGACACTGAGACAAAGTGAACTGGGGTTTTCCAACAATAATAAGTGTTATGTGTGACGGCACATTAATGCAGTATTATTTGTAGTATACTACTATGTAATTTAATTTGCACACACACACACACACACACACACACACACACACACACACACACACACACACACACACACACACACACACACACACACACACACACACACACACACACACACACACACACACACACACACACACACACACACACACACACACAAAATGCCTCTTACAGCGTCATCTATTGATACATTTTGAAACCTTTTTTTTCTTATGTCGTACTTTTTGTCCTTTTTTCGAGTATATTCAGCTCAAATTTGAAGTCATTCTCACCACACACACACAGTGGCTCTTTTCCCCCAACACTCACTCACTCCGAGCATTTTGAAAGTGGGATTTTAATTATAATCACCTTGTACATAACACTTTCATTTTATATTCGTACACTTTTCATTCATAAATTTTTATACTCAAGGGGCTCGGTTTGATATTACTACACCAAACATCAATTTTAGAATCGGAGATAGATTGTAGTCTAATCCACAGTAATGATTAAATAAGAATTTTCTTAAGACATTAATAATTTGATGGAACACGATTTCTTGTATTTAAGTGTTTTAAATAGTTTACTAGCATACTTATGGATGCCAAAAAGTCAGTGTTTTATATATTTTACCATTCATTTTTGTTACAATGAATCGTATTATTTTAAACTTAGCAATTCTTAGAAAATAAATAAATAATTTCTGCGTTTCTCTAAGAACTTAACGATTCTAAGAGAAACTCAGAAAAACTGTAATGTTTATACCAGAAACATTGAACTCTATTTGTTCTCAAGTCTTTTAAATATATTAGAAAGGTGAGTATATATCATTTTAAAAGACATATTTCAAGGGTTCTGGTTTATTTCGAGACATAGTTTAAAGATTATAACTTTAATTCTGAAAAGCCTTGACATATATTTCTAAACTTATATGAGAATATATCGCTTCCAAAAATTTCTCTTCCTATGAAGGTCTTAAAGGGTTCTGATTTGTTTCGAGTTATAATTTACAGACTATAGCTTTAATTCTGAAATCCTTTGAAAAGTATTGCTATACCTATAATATAATTTAGGCTACCACTCTATTTTGACTTAATACTCATAATAATTTGTTAGGGAATTTTTCTATTTTCTAACTTACATAGATGTCACTAATAGCTATTAAGTACTAATGAACCCCTGTTCATATGAAAGGTATGTAAAAAAAAAGATAAGTCTCCAGTGTTTTTATGAGAAATTTTAATGTAAAAGATTAATAAAAAAAACTATCAAGAACCTAAACAAATAATTTCAGTACTTGAAAAAAAGTGCTACTTATTCTCGCTTTGGTTTCGAAGAGTGTTAAAAAAGCTTAGGAAAAAAGGTGCAGAATTTAAAGAATATGCATTTTTTCTACTCTTAGAATTCGAATTTTATATAAAAAATAAGTGTTATCTATTATACTGTTTTCTTTCTAATTAAATTTTTAATTTAAAATGTTCTCTGTTGGGAAGATGGGGCATCTTAACTCTTATTATAAGTTTGAAAAGAATAAATACTAATAAGTAACTGTTAATTTTATAATTTTATAATATAAATCAAATAAAAATCATTGAAAAAAATCTTAGCAATATGTAGTTTTATTGGAGCAATGTGTCATTTCAATTTGAATCAATTTGTAGTTTTATCAGACACTTTTTATTATTTGTTTAAAATATGTTTTATAATTGTATTTACCGAATTACATAAAACATGTGAGAAAAACACATTAATATATTATTACACGACACGATAAACAATAAGTAATGAAAATAAGAATACGACCCGTGAATGTTTTACCCCTGGCGCCAATTGATTTGACATTTTTTTTTCCAGAACATTCCCGTTTACGTAATTGCGTTCGGCATATGTTTTATTTTGACATTCTGTAAAAAATGCAAATCAGGTTATAATTAAATACGACAGCCATTAATTTTAAAATTGGGGAAAAGGTTTCCATTAGTCGTGAAAGGATTAATCCAGAAAATCTTCCAGGCCTTTTAAATAAATAAATGAAAAAATAAATAATTTTTTACAAATCTCAGTGACAAAGCAAGCTCTAACAATAGAATAAGATTTCTTCGTACCTTGTTTTAGTCAAAGCTCGCGTGGGCAAGGTAGATGTTGTTAATAATTCAGTTAGATGCGAAATAAACTGAAGAATAAATTCATTACACGTTATATATATTATACTACAACATAGAAAGACGAGGAGAAAAGTTGCAGATTAATTGCAGAGCAGCATATTTATCACTAGAAGTTATTTAATCTAAAGTTTTATAGTTCTTTGTTCCTATTCAACATCAGAAATTGGATATGCCTTTGAAAATATCCAAATTTCGTTTCCATGGCTGCAGTCGCTTCGTTAATTTATCTTAAGTTGCCATTACAAATTCTCTAATATTGATTGGATTCTTGAATTGGAATATAGATAACCTCGATCATTAAATAGATCTTCTCTCAAATTTACTAAAGATAATTTAAATTTCTTATATTGTTTTTGGATGTTTCAGTTGGGCTTCTTAAAAACTTTTGCATCTAAAATAAGAGTTTTGCACAGTCAAATGTTGTAAATCTATTCGTGTTATTTTTCCTCCATGACTTCCCAGGTTTATTAGACCCAAAAGAATATATCTTCAAATACTCTCGTTCTAGTTTTAAAATTAAAACGTTTTGGGCAAATTTTTGTAAATCAGGGGTGTCAAACTCGCGGCCCACAACGGGTATTTTTGCGACTCGGCCAGTATATTGCCACGCAAATAATATATATAATAAAATATCAAATAAACCTACGTTTCAATGAATATTGATTTTCTTTGTGGCTTCCATCTGCATCCGACTACGTTCGAAACCGTGCAGTAAAAGCGTAAATGGATAATATTTATGATATTTAATGTCACTTAGATTAGAATACATGTATAAAATTGTTTTAAGGATATATGACAAAAATTATTTAAATGTTGAAGGTTTTGGCAAAATATTAACAAAATAACCTTTTTTCAAAAATGTTCTCCTTAGTGAAAAATGCTTCTATTGTATTAATATTTTGCCTGTACCCAGCTCAGACCTCTGTACAGGCTCAACTAGAATTTTTTGAAACGCATAATTTGAAGTCGGTTTATCCATGTTTTACGAAAACAGAAGGGAGAAATTTTAAGAAAATACGCCTGATAATTATTTCAAATAGTTATAACTCTGAAAAATAATGTGAATTTTCAAAGCTCATAGTTGAGCCTTTGTACAGAGTAAGGTCTGCTTTTATATACAGAGATAAAAATATTAATACAAGAAGCATTTTTTACAAAAGGAGAACATTTGGAAAAAAGGTTATTCTAAGTTAATTTTTTTGCCAAAATATTGTATTTAAATAATTTTTTTTGTCATAATGTCCTTAAAACAGTTTTATACATGTATTCTCTAATGTAAGTGACACTAAATATCATAAATATTATCCATTTACACGCTTTTGCAAAATCACGGTTCCGAACGTAGTCGGATACCTTAAGTTAAACCTTAGTTTATTTGGCTCTTGAGTTTGACACCCTTGTTGTAGATAAAAGAATGTTGACTCGGATTCAAACAAAATACGCACGGTAAGGTTCCTTTTGTTCTTTATTAATCACGTTTAAGCAGTTTATAAAAACACCTCTACTTTCTTTTTGAAAATTTCCTTCTTATTTATTAATTTTTTGACTTTTTTCTCTCGTATCTTTAAAAATCCGTTATGTAGTGGAGATTATGCACGCGAAATTTTTCGAAACTCCTCACACAGGTGTGTCATTGAAGTTTGGAGAATTGGGTCCCAGCTCAGGTGTCGTCTTTGTCACTTGAACGCTGTTCATAATTACGAGTCCATGAAATATCTCACGCGTTACTTCTGAGTGGGACGGTAATATATAATAAATCAATAAAATTTTTCAGAGATTTAATTCAGTTCCCTTTAAACCATTATTATTATTAAGGATGACCCAGTTTTTTGATGATAATACATTAAATAATATGCCATGATTAATAAAGATTGTAATTTTTAATATTAAGTAAAATATATAAAACGTTTTGCTTCCCCGCCACAGGTCCGGGTTAAAACCCCGGTCTGGGCAAGGTCGACTCAGCCTTTCATCCCTTCAGCGGTCGATGAATGATTACCGAACTTGCTAGAGATCTAAACACTAGGGGTTTCGCTTCAGACTGACCCCCTGATCAGAACATATTGTCTCAGCGCCCAAGGTCGCATAAACTGAGACGGGCACAGTAGACCTTGACCCTCTATGGACTGTTAGTATAAAAATTAGTAGGAAAGTTTAGTAATAAAAAGTTTTAAATAATACCCAACAATTTGGAGCGAAAATTTCGCTCTTTGGCTATCCCATATTTAGCATTTTATTAATATTTTAGCATTCCACTTAACTGCTGTTCAAAATATCGACATGCGTCTTATTTGTTTACTCAAAACTAGAATTGATCTCATGGAAAATAAAATGTTTTAATTTTTGCAATGACACTTCAGCAATAAATCATCTGAATGTGGCACAAATCATTTTAATTTAACCCTATCAATTCGTTTATTTTTGCATTCTAATTAACAGAAAAAATTGGTTTATAATACAATGCTTTATGATTGGACATTTCTACCCTATTTTGAAATGTTTGGATTCCCACTTTATATGAAATCAAGAGACGTCGAATTTATGCCCTTCTCCAATTTTCGGCATTTGTCTCTAGAACTAAGTATTTTTTCCCGCCTTAGCACTACTCTTTAAATTATGCTTGTAGTTCGAAAGAGAATAATGAAGATCATTAGGGCGTTGAATGTGTGACATCGCAAAATCATTGAAAATGATGTTTTAGGTTCAGTGAAAAAACTGTTGCCAATGGCGATAAGAAATAATGGCTCTTTTTATAAAGAATAAAACAAAACATGCATTGTTTCGAAGATCAGTTAAGTCTGTCAAAGTGTCAGTGAAATCTTTTAATAATGCATTTTTTTTTTAAAAAAAATTTGAAATTTTCTACGTTATTCTTTTTTCTTTTTTCCAGAAATAATTGTTTTAATAAGACACAAAATTTGTAGTGAAATTTTTTAACTGTCTCAACGTATTTCAAACGAATTATACGTCTTTTTCGTAATAAACTAGAATTTGGGATATAATCGAACTATAAAAATCAAATATCTCATTGTTAAGCAGTGATATATATATTTGTAACAATTCTGAACCTACAAAAAAAAATTATTTCAGTCTATTTTTGCATACAGAAGACTATTTATAGGAAAAAATAACGCATGAGAGAATATTTTATTTTTTTCTCCTTTTTTCATAACCCCTTTTTAAATTATAATAGTACTGTATATAATAACTATTGTATAAAGAGTCACCCAAGCCTTATTATCAGACTCCAAAGGTCCGTACTCGAAAAATTGTGACACGAACCCTAAATTACAATAGGAATAGTTGCTTCATGACGAAAAACATTACTAAGCAACCACCAATACAAAACCAAGTTAATGATTTTATTAGAATACTATTCCTATGTTAAAGGGACACACGAGGAGGAGATCAAATAATACTTATGTAATCAAAAATCACTTGTCTGAGGTACTATAGACATTCAGAACTGTCACCTACCCCAAACTACAGATTTCCTCTGTTTGCAATGATTTCTCGGAAATTGACTTTCAATAACATTTGTTCATTACCTTACTGAAATGAATTTCACTCTCGAAGCCAATAAGCGCCTGTGCTTAGGCATGGAATTTTCTATCTAGTTGATGAATCTAATTCTCGAACGGGATGCGGAATCTTCGCGATGTTGATCACTAGCTTTTCAACTAACATCTGTCAACTATTTATTTCCACTCTCTCTTCCGTCTCTTCCACTCACTTTTAGACCTTAGAATTAATCTACATATTGTGCATTTCCATGGAGGTGGCAGTTAAACTCTACGTAAATCTATAAAGAATATTATCCCATGCTAGTTTTAAGGTATCCGACTACGTTCGGAACCATGATTTTAAAAAAGCGCATAAATGGATAATTTTCATGATATTTAGTGTCACTTAGATTAGAATACATGCATAAAATTGTTTTAAGGACATTATGACAAAAAAATTATTTAAATACAATATTTTGGCAAAAAATTAACTTAGAAAAACCTTTTTTTTCCCCAAATGTTCTCTTTGTAAAAAAATGCTTCTATTGTATTAATACTTTGCCTGTATATAGCTCAGACCTCTGTACAGAGGCTTAACTATGATTTTTGAAAAATTCACATTATTTTCAGAGTTACAACCATTTGAAATAATTATCGGCGTATTTTCTTAAAATTTCTCCCTTCTGTTTTGTAAAACATGGATAAACCGACTTCCAAGTTATGCGTTTCAAAAATTCTAGTTGAGCCTCTGTACAGAGGTCTGAGCTGAATACAGGCAAAATATTATTATAATAGAAGCATTTTTTTACAAAAGGAGAACATTTGGAAAAAAGGTTATTCTAAGTTAATTTTTTCCCAAAATATTGTATTAAACAATTTTTTTGTCATAATGTGCTTAAAACAATTTTATACATGTATTCTAATCTAAGTGACACTAAATATCATGAAAATTATAAATTTATGCGCTTTTAAAATCATGGTTCCGAACGTAGTCGGATACTTTAAGGGCAAAACTCTGAGAAGAAGCATTACGCTATTTCAAATGTATTAAGAAAAATACTAAAATTTTTTATAATCAATCGTTATCATAAAAAAGAAAAAGAAAAATGTTGTTTTACAACGAATATTAAAAGTAAATTATATTTAGAAAGTTAAATCTTTTTGCTGAATAAAATATTTTTTGAAAAATACACTTATTTTTATTAATGATATTTAAATCTGTCACAAAGACAAATATCACCCTGAAAGAAGAATTCATATAATTTTATTGAAAGAAACATTATGGTTGTACAATTTCCTTTCCATTTACTCTACATTCATATAAGTATTAAATACTATAAATATAAAAATAAAGCCTTTTGGTTAATTGAGATAATGATAATGCAGAATCGTACTGCTATTGCAATTCCTTCATATATGCGTCTCAAAACATAAGTAAAAAATTTTGCATGATAAACACCGTTTTACGATACATTACCATAACAGTTGTAGCGGGCTCTATAGCGTTTCAGCTAACCTCTGGGAATCCACAGGATGTCCCAGGATTATTGGGACAAACTTTATGGGGAAGTAAAGGACATCACAAGGATTCTCTCTCAGATTCGCACAGCAACCCATGGTCGGAAACGTCTTCGTTCGGCGCTTAGTGGAGTTGTTCAAAGAGCATTGGAGGAAACAGACCTTCATTACCGCAGTAATTTGAGCTGTCATCGCTCTCAGAGGAGTATGGAACGCTTTACGAACGCATAGCTGGCAGATATGCACCTGATTCACGGATTAGCAGAATGAAATGCACGAGTAGCAGAAAGATTGTATTGTGAAAGGTACCCATAGAATATGCAACGAACAGCCGGATCTTTACTAATTTGCATCATAATTTGTACGAATATGGATAATTAAGAGGGGATAGGCATAGTGAAGGCTGACCACCAGTGACTCGAACCCCAGCATGGAACAAAATGTGCTGATACCGTTCAGGGAATCTGAATGCAAGCGTAAGAGCCATCGCTGCTGCCGTAAGATCTCGGAGTAGTGTTCATCTTGTTTTAGCTCGTGTAAACTTACTCCCATACCATCTACTAATTCCCACCTACTTACCTTTACTGTAGACTTACTCCCATCCATGACCTTCAGGATAAGGGATATTTTAATTTTCATAAAAACTAGAGCACTTTTATCTTGGTTATTATATGAAATTGCTTAAGAAGCAGTAATTATATTTACATAAGGGACTGTAAATTTTGTAATAAAACAGTGATTGATAAATCTGAAGATTAAAACACTTTTACTGTGTTATGTAGAACATACACAAAAAATTTCAGCAAGTTATTTTAAAAACTTTTTGAGCAATCGCTTGTCCCCGTTTGAGCTTTTCGAAAAACCAATTTTGAGTAAAATGCATTTTAAAGTTTGACATCTTATATAAAGTTATGGCATCTGCTTTTACTATAACACTTGTAGTTCTTAATCTAGTGAAAGGAAAATAAAAAAGACTTGTTTTTATAAAGCTAATAAGAGGGCTTATAAAATAAAATCATAAAAAAATGTGTCAATTTTTTTAAAAAAAAATCATGATTTTAGGGTAGTCGGATAACTTAATACAGTTTTTTCAAATAGTAATTAATTAATTAAATTTTATTTCTTTAACTTTAAATTAATTCTGCGTTTTTATTTTTGACCAAGTTAGAACTAGCTACAACAGATGGCGCCCCCAAAGTAGGAATTGACTTAATTTTTTTATATTACTTGTTAGTTTTATATTTGTTAAAAATATTTTGTAAATAAAACAAACTGGGGAAAAGGAATTGTATAGCATAACTTTTTTTATTCATAGATAACAAATTACACCATTATTTTCTAAGAAATTTCGGAAACACCAGAATGGGACATTAGCAAGTTTTACACACATGTCGTGTTTTCTTTTGATGTGCCTTAGTAGAACACAAACGACAGCGCTTGTATGTATTTCCTAAAATTGGAATATGGTTACCAATCTTATTCTCAATCTCACTTCATCTGGAGCCATTTTTTATTGTTCGAGAAACTTATGAGTCGTCCTTTTCGTTTCCGACTTGAAAACCTTGAAATCAATTGTGCTAACTGAAGACGAAAACCTAGTTCATCTTGAGAACCCATATCTCTTCTACATCAATTTCCATAATGTCCGGATATTGCACTGTCTCTTAATCTCGTTATTATGCGGGAAGAAGGCAACAGAGTGTGAAAGGGTTAATAATTTTAAAAAACTTTTCTGAAGTTATTAATAGATGGCAGCACACATGAAAAGGGTAAAATAGCTTCCACGGACATATAAAAATCAATACAATAGGTGGAAACCGGCTGGGTGGCGTGGTTGGTTTGTCACTGACCCTCTCCACCCAACGTTGCGGGTTCGACCCGGCCTATTTCAGTGGATTTTTATGATGCAGAAGATCGACAGTGGGCATGTCGTATGATTATACGGCATATAAAAAATACCTTGAGTGCCTGTTTGGCTTGGGTGCTATAGGCAAAATTAAAATTCCTAGAACAAAGTTCGCATCTTCGGAGCTCAGGTGCTTCCTCTAGCGAGAAAACTGGGCGCCAAAATTACTTGCGGTAATTGGTGTAACCTATTGGTGCCGCACTAAAAGTGATACCAGCTCCTAGGGTATGTACTAGGTCTGCAAAGTTAAATACCAATGTGCAGCGACATTAGGGAGAAAAAAACAATAGGTGTTAAGTGAACTAAACACACGTCCTCAGAAATGGCTGAAATAATTATTACAAATTCAATGAATTATATTAACCAATAATAATAGATACAAATTATAATTTCATGGACAAATAAATCAATATATATGTCAAGAACCAGTTTGATATGACCGTAACCTCAACTGTTTTCTGTTTTAGTTTTCCGTTTGCCACTGAAAGATGTGTCTTATTTCGTAGACGTAAGATTTAAAATTGAACTGTTAGTTTTATGTACTTTTTACTATGGGAACGTCTCGACTGCTGGATTCGACTGCGTAAGATTTGAAATGTTATAAAATGTTTTTGTTTTGATACCAATAGTTTTGAGAAATTTAACTATTCAATTTTGATAGTAATATTCACCGATGACAAACAAATCAATGGATTTTCGTACTTTCCCTTAAATAATATAGATTTTCTTAAGGAATTTTTGGGAAAACATAAAACTTTTTTTGAAAAGAAAACAGCTATTTACATTATAAAGGCGAAATTTTTCTCCGTTACATAATTCTACAGAATTCTTTATTATAGAAGCTTTATCCTTTCACATTTTATACATGCAATAGAAAAAAAAATTACTAAATTATTTGAACAAAAAAATTATAACGCAATTCATTTCAAAATATTGCTTTCTTTTAAAATTTGAAACTCTTTTAAAATTTTTTTTTTTTGAAATTATATTGTAAAGCTTTTAATTTTTTAACTAATCTCTTTCAGTTATTTAAGAATAAGTAAAATAGAGGGGAATGGCATGTAAATAGAAAAATCAATTTTTCTAGTGCATTTTCTTTAGTTAGATCTTTTTTCTGTTTCTAACAAATTTTTCTCAAAATCCAGACCTTTTTAGTACTGAGTCCACTGGGTCTTCTTTGATGATTTATCTTTTAATGGAGGCGTTTTAGAAATTGTAAATTTGTTTTTTAAGTTCTGAACGTAGCTTTCAGATAAAAAAACACAATTATAAGGCTACTCTTTTTGAATTTGTCTTTCCTCTGTCTTTAAAGGTACTATTTTTTTTTTAAAAAAAAATACTAAGGATTATTTTTGATTTTTCGAGCAAGTTATGGGACTTTTTAAAAACATTTGGGAATTATTATCATGCTTATTGCATTTAAGATATATGTATATTGCAATCATGAGAGTTTATTCTATATATTTAAGATATATGTACAAACAGTATATATGTATACTGTTTATAGCGTTTATTTGCAATCGAAAACCTTGTGATGAATAAATTGCACATTTAAATACAGAAATATTAAAATAACGCAATGTGAAGCATGCCATGTATGTTGTTTTTCGCGCAATAACACTTTTGGGGAAATTTGAGCTTTACAGAGAAATTTTGCTTCCCAGCAGGATCATAAAAAAATAAACCCGAGAAAGGATCTTTTATCAAAATTTGGGGGGAAAAATTTACAAAATGATATCGCCTAACCATCGAGAAGTCTCTGGGATCGAGTCGGTAGAGTTCAGACTGCTTGTGCATTGTCTGCGCCAATTCTTTTTCTGGATAACAGAAAAGCTTGTGTTTTTCACGAATGCGTTTTCAAGTATGAAATAACCCGAAAAACCTTTTTTTTGGGGTCGATTTGTTTTCGTAAGTTTTTTGCGTTTTGCCCATTAAAAAATCTTATCCAAAAAATTTGGGAGCAAGGGGTTTTTCCCCCACCAAACTTTATAACAAAACGCTACTTATTTATATATTTTCTTATATATAATGAAAAAAAATATGGGTTTTTTCCCAATTTTTCGCCTTTTTAAATGTATTGTTTGTATAAGCATGTTTTTTTTCTCCTCCCCCGTGAAAAAATGGATTTAAGGTATCCATACCGAGCCGTGATTTAAACACTAAAAATTAATTTTTTCAATATTTATGTCTTTTAGATTAGTAAGTATAAAACTGTTTTTGGATATTTTGACAATTTTTTATTTAAATAAAATTTTGGCAAAAAAATTTTCTTGGGAAAAACTTTTTTTAAACTGTTCTCCTTTTTTAAAAAAACTTCATTTAAAAAATGTTTTGCCCGTATATGGGGAGATTTTTTACAGGGTTCAACTATGATTTTTTTAAAAAATTTACATTATTTTCGGTTGCAAAAAATTGAAAAAATTTTCGGGTTTTTTCTTTAAAAATTTTCCCCCTGTTTCCCTAAAACATTTTACCTGCCTTTTTTTTAACATAACCCTATGTTCTTTGACGGCCAAGATTAAGGCAAAACTTTTCCAACCCAATACAAGAAGATAAACAAAGATAATATGTAAATGAGATATACTATAAAAGGGTAGAAGCTTTGATGATAAGATATAGGCGGCAAACTTAGAATAGTAGTGTGGAATCATTCTGATCAATAGTACGGCAAGTTTGAAGATAGCTTAGTGTGAATCTTGCAGATCAAAATTAGAGTCCGATAGCTTTAGAAAGGAATAGAAGCCTAATATAAAAAGTGGGAATCTTCTTATAAAAAAGGGGAATTAATAGCTATCTCTTTTTAGGTAAGGAAGGAGATCTGCAAAAGGTAATATTTGATATAAGTAATTAGATGAATCGTATTAGTAATTATAATTGAGATAAAGGATCTAGTTGCGTGGTCTGACTTAAATACACGGTTTAATTTGGGTGTTAACTCTCACTTTAAATATAGTTGTCAAAATTAGAATTAAGTAATATAAGTTATTCTTAATAAAAGTTGTATTAAGAACTACTATGTCTCATCATTTTGATAATCCCACACCTCTAGCTTACGCGGAACCGGCACGACATGGTCATCACAGGATGGCTATGTCGCACATGGATAAACCCACTTTTAATTTATATATTTCAAACATTCTAGTTGAGCCTCTCTAGAGAGGTCTGAGCTATATACAGGCAAAATATTATAATAGAAGCATTTTTTTACAAAAGGAGAACATTTTGAAAAAATTATTCTAAGTTAATTTTTTAAAAAATTTATTTAAATAATTTTTTGTCAACATGTCCTTAAAACAATTGTATACATATAGTCTAATCTAAGTGACACTAAATATCATGAAAATTATCCATTTATGCGCTTTTGCAAAATCACTGTTCCGAACGTAGTCGGATACCTTAATCTATACATACTTAATTTCTTATTTAACATTCACAAAAATAAATTTAAATATTTGGAAGTCAACTTAAAAAGTGTTTTGAAAGAAAAAAAAATTGCAATTACTGAGAGTATCTGTAATACTTGCAGGTATTGAATTTTGTAACTCTTACATTTTTAGATGAAATATTAAAAATAATATATATATAGTTATATTCTGTGCCAAAAGTTTAACATACTTTACTAAAATGAAGCGGTTTCAATTAGAAAATTTATGTATTGCATCTTATAATTGCCTTATATTGAGATGTGATTGAAAGAAAAATATTAAATTTCAAATATCTTTAATAAAACCAGAGTATTATTTGGTAAAAGAATTGCAATATATGTGAAGTGTCTTAGGCTTCCAATTGCATTGGGAATATATTATATAAACAGTAAACCCCGAACTTTCGCGATAGATTGGACCGAATGATAACCGCGTAAGTCAAATTCGCGTAAATCGGAGTATAATTTCTTATATAAATACATAGAATTTATTTTTGGGTGAGGCCTGAGACGAAAGAAAATAATAATTTTAAAAAAAATTAACATGTTCTTAGATAAACACAAGTATAAAATTGCAAACCAAAGTTTTTTTTACTCAATTCCTATTATTAGCTCGCACTGTCTATATATATATATATATTTATTTATATATTTGTATATTTATTTATTTATCTTGGGGGAATTTTCAATCGTTCATAAAATACATTTTAAAGCGCTGAATTCAGCTGAAATTTTATATACAGGATCACTTTGGATGACAATACAATAATTTAATTATAATTAATAAAAATTAATTGATTAAAACTAATTATTCAAAGAATTACAAATACAGCCACGTTGGTGACTTAGCGATCATTTTGGCGACTTGTGTCAAAACTTGAAAATGTTTTTTTCTCACGTGTTAAAGCATTCAGTTGGACTGAAATGAAAAGGACAATACGATACTTTAATGATAATTAAAAAAACTAATTACCACTGAATGTTGTGATTCTGTGTCCTATGTATATACATATTTATATTAATTGTAACTATTTAATAAAAAGTAGCTGAAATAAAATTTTTCGTTGTTGATCTAAGTAGGAATTGACTTAAAAACTATTTTTTATACTACTTGTTTTGATGTAGAAGGCTTCATAAAACCTTACAAAACTTCTTTTCTCCCGCAAAATTTCCTCATGGCATACTAATATATTTTTTATTCCTTGTTTTGTTGAAAAAATACACTCTTTGTTGGAGTCTGTATTTTCTTAAAATTTTTTGTGTAACCCTTTTTTAATTAAACTAAGGCCTTCTGTCAAATTTCCAACACCATCATTCGATCTTCTGATTGAACTAAACTGCTGTTTGTAAAAAATGCCACACCATGAAGGAATCATTAGAATTAAATGAAATTTAATGCACAAACGACTTGTATTAGTACAAATAAATGACGAAATTTTCAAAGCAAAAAGCAATATGAAGTGTCCGAAATCAATATTTGGTGTAGCCACCACGCGCTGCATTAAATGCTGCTATACGACGTGGCATGGAGTTAAACAGATTATTTATTGCTTGCATGTGCAGCAAAGGTTCGTCTTTTGAAGCTGCAGGACGTGGATCACGAGCGAGATGCCGACCAACTGAATTCCACACGGGCTCCATAGGTGACATATCCCGTCGAATAAGCAGGCCAGGAAGAAGTTGCATGTGTTGGGCTGAACAGAAGTCTCGAACAGTTTTGCATCATGTGGGCGTGCATTATCCTGCTGAAAGATAGCTCCAGAGACGCCTTGAAGGAAGGGAACGGCTTCGGGATGTAGCACTACATGGGCGTACCTGTTGCTATTGAGATTTCCCTCAATTCGTAGCAAATTGGATCGTCCATGAAACGAAATCGGCACTCCAAACCATAACTCCGGGTGTTAGGCCGTTCGTCATTCGATAACGCACTCTGGAAGGCAGCGTTCTCCGGCGTATCGTCTAACACGAATGCGGCCATCATGGTCCCACAAATTGAAGCGTGATTCATCTGAAAAAACAGCTTGGTGCCAATCAGCTTGCCAAGCTCTGTGCTCATGAGCCCACTGCAGACGCAGACATCGATGGTTTGCCTTGAGGAGGATCCTGTATAAAGGCACCCTTGCACGCAATCCACGATGCAACAGACGTCGAAGAATTGACGAAGCCGACATTAGTACACTTGTAGCAGCAGATCAACGTGCTGCCAACTCCTTGGAGGAAGCTGTACAGTCATTCACCGCCATGCGGAGCAGGTGTCGATCGTCGCGCGCTGACTTCGCCATCCATCGTCCACAGCCAGTGTTTCGAGTTGTTAGGTGCTCATCGGTCCCCTGCTTCCAAACTCACATCACTGTGAAACTGTTCCGCTACCCACGAGCTCCTATTGCGCGATATGAAAATCCTGTTTCTTTAATGCCGATAATCCTTCCCCATTCAAACTCCGTAAGTTGTTGGAATTTCTCCTTATTTCGTCGTGGAAGCATACTTAGGTCTCACTAAACGTTCGCCACCAACAAATAATCATTAACTATTTTCAACGTCTCACTACAGCCCTCTATTTTTACGCTTTCAGCATCAGTTCAGAGGCGCTGCGCACGCCACCCATCCGAGGTGGCTCTGAAACTTTACTATTTCACGTAAATATCCTATAATTGATATTTGCTGCAAAGTTCATTTAATTCGGATGATTCCTTCATGGCTCTGTAATTTTTACAAACAGCAGTGTAGGTCTAAGAACTCAAGTTCCTCAGTGTCGTGCCCTTGCTGATGTATTTCTATGAGCTCATCAACTGCCAACTCCTATTTATGAGAGTTCAGTAATTCACGAACGTCGTCACTAACCACTTCTAAACTTATTTGCATGACAAGATCGACAACTTCTGCAATCACATTACCAAAAAAAAGACGAATCGACGAGACTAGAAAATTGCAGAAATCCGGATTCGCGCTAGTCGGGTTAGCGTAAGTCGAGGTATGGCTTTTTTCAGTTTATGGTAAACAGAACAGCAAACTCGAGATAGTTACGTGTCTATTTTTCTCCCTTGCTGCCTAGAAGCAGTCTGATTTTAGGCACTTCAAAACTATTTTTCTAAAAAAGTACACTTTAGAGAATTAGCATGTTTAGAAACCTTAGCATACTGCATTCTCTGCATTACTATTAGGAATTGCAATACCGGTATTTTGAACCATTTGTACAATTTTGTAATACCGGTATTCACAAGTTTAAATACCGGTTTTTCGGTATTTACTAGAAATCTCTCTGTCTTAAAATTGTCTCTATTATATGTTCAGGGATCGCTAACATAACAAAAGAGTATACGTTTTTCTTTGTGTCGCCCTAACCGGCGAAATTAATTAGATTGAGGAAGTATAAAGTTGCAATGTACAATCAAGAGAAGTGATAAAATATGAGAATTATCCAAGGAGGTGGGTCAAAAAAGCTCAGAGCGATACTGCACATGCGCAAGATTCGTAGTCTAATATTCGTATCTGTGACAACAAGGTTGTGGTTGTGAACAAAGGGTGTAATATTTCGATATATTTTAAATTGTTGAGTTTGTTATGCACATTGCATTTGCATATCAAACTTTAGGGTTCAAAATATTTTTCAGATTCATTATATGAATGATAACCCATAATAATGAATAAGAATAACTTTAAAGAACATAAAAAATCATTTGATAATACTTCGGTTTGGTTTCATTATTCATATGATAAAAGGAATATGGTGGCATAGTGTAAATAAGATGTTCCTTTTTTTTTGTGATTCTTTATATACTGTTATAATTTATAATTTACAAATTATTTTTGTGATATTTACACTCCCTAATAAAGCAACTGGCAAATAAAACAACAACAACAACAAAAAACCTGTGTTTTCTCTTTTTTTTCCCTTAAATTTCTACTACCGGTATTAAAACCGGTATCCCGGTATTAAGATCTAAGAAATACCGAATACTGGTGTTGTGTGTGTGTGGATTTTGGGTCCGATATTACAATATCCCTAATTACTATTTTATAACACTTAATATAGGAACTGTGACAACTTATACTGTGAATTTGAAATATGACATTTAGCAAACAATTTTTAAAAAGTTGAAACTGGAAATGTAATACCTGATTATGTGATACATTAATTCACAGCATATTTTGAGTCTTTTTAGCAAACATTTCTTTCAATTTGATTAACAATGTACATACTCTGTTTTTCTTTTATGTTGTTAAGGAGTCTAAGACTTAAAATTTAATTTTCCTGTTACGTACACAAACTATGAAAGTAAAATATATTTGTAAATGATAGATATAAATAAAGAGTTATTATTTAACTAATGTTTTGCTCAACCTTTCTGACATCCCTAAGCACAATTTGCATTTGATTAAATTTATGAAGTTAAAATCTTTTTGTGAAAGAATCACAGGAATTTGAGGTGTTTAAAGCAAGAAAAATTCCAGAATAACTGTTCTGAGACATATTGCGAATTTCTATTGTATAAGTGTCATGAGAAAATTCAAAAAATATTTCAAAGACCATTTTACGAACCATATGTCAGAAATAATATTAATGACTAATTATTGATTTTTAATTATTTAATCGACATTGAATTCAAGCAAGTACAAAAAGAGAAAGATTGGGATAGAGAAACATAGCAGTGTTTTGATAAGATATTGCTTTTGGTATAACAAATTAAGCAACCTAGCTGTTGGATAAATATTTTTTCAGCAGAGGGGTAAATATTTTTGTTAAGTTCGCTTTGCTAATGTCAGGCAGAGTAGAAATAAAACAAAAAATATTTTTCCTATATTTTTTCAGGCAAATTAGGGTTTATTACTTATTACTATTTTTATATCTTAGAAATAATCAGCTATGGAGATAAGAAAATCCATGAGATATGATCCATAATTCATATAGAAAATTTAAACGTATTAAAGATTAAGTAAAATACGTTTAGTTACTTAAAAACCTGTGTCTTTTTAAAACTTAAAACTCGTTTTTAATCGTACTTAAAATGTTTGTTGAAAATATATGTATAAACCAAACACATTTTGGCTTTGAAGTAACTTTTAATTTTCTAACTGAGGTTATAGATAAAATATTTTTAATTTTTTAAATCCGTTTTCACCTTCAAGGGGCCAAAACCTGGGTTTTCCCAACCCCGCCCTTTTTTCCTTTATTTCGATCCACCGACTTGGGCCGGGGTCGAACCGCAATCTTGGGTGCAGAAGGCCATCGAAAAACCAACCACGTCACCCAGCCGACTGGTCAACATATATTTGTGAGCAAAGTTTTTTTTTGTATGAAGATCAACAAGAGTAAATATAAATGCAAGTTAGCTGGTATAAATTTATAGGCTGTGATAAGAATTTCAACGAAAAAATCTCACTTTGATTTAAAACTGTTGTACCTATTTCGCCACAAAATCTGACCCCCAAACCCCCTAAAAATTAAAAACTATCAACGTTCCCGACACGGTGCAGGAACAAAGATATGTAGGTCCCCCACACCCAAATCAAGGGGAACCATTTACCTGGGTAGTACTTTTTTTTTGATGACAGGAACACTTCACATAAAAACAATCAAAGTACTGACTAAAAAAAATTCTACGCTATCTCATACAAAAAAAAAAAACACAGTTGGGCCATCTGTTGGAAATCAAAAACATTAGCTAAAATTTAAACAGAAACTTTGGAAAAGTGTGCTAAGTACATTTGCCTCATTAAAAACGGGATTCAAAAATTAAATGGGTTGCAAATATAGATAATATAAAAAATTTGCACAGTGATAAAAATGCAACTATTTTTTTGTAACTTACATTTATCGATTTTTTTGGTACAATGTATACCTTTCCCGAGAGATAAAAGTTAAAAAAATAATCATTTTAAAAGATGCCACCCTACGATATTCCACCCCCGCAAAGTGCCTTCCCCAAAAAAGTTTAATGGGTTTGTTTTTTAACAATAACTGGATTGTTTTCATTTGTAATGGCTATAAAAGGTTTTTGGGACAAAAATATAACGTGCTAAATTCGTGACATAATGTCCCTGATAACTGCTAGCCAGTTTTAGAAATCAGTTCAAAATTCAGGGCGTCATAGTCACATGATAAATGAAATCACGTGTTTTCCCGCCAATCAATTATGCACTTCGTTTCCCAAATTTTTCTTTTTGCCGGAACTTTTTTATTAAAAAGTACTTATTTCTCAACAATAATAACACACATAAATGCAAAAAAATATTTAATTTAAAAATACATGCATAATATAATATTCTCTTTGAAAATTGTAAAATACTTTTGAAGAATTTGATAAACAACAAATACAAGTTTATTGTCAGTTTTAAATTAAATTGATAACACACGATTGCATTTTATCATATGACCCATAAATTTAGTTATTGTTTCCGCTCTAACTTCCCTAGGTTAATTTAAAACAAAAAATTGAATATCAGTTTAACGATTGATTGGGGGCAAAAGGGGGTTCTAAATGTATTTCCCTCTGCTCCATTCATTCCTATAATATATTTAAAGATTTATAATCGTTTACTTTTTTAAAACGATGCCCCCTATGTTTAACATTTGTAAATTTTTAGTCCAGAAAAAAAAAAAAAATAAGTATGTTTTGCAAGCTTATAATCAAATTTCAGGCTCGAAAAATAATTGTATAGGGTTTATTGATAGCAAAATGTAACGAAACAGATTTGGAATAAATGTTCCTCTTTAAAAAAGCAACAAAAAATGACGGAGCGTCTGAAATCAATTTCATATAAATTAGCCTTTGAACTCCAAAAGGGCAATCGCATTGCCTCATGCCAGTTCTAATTTGGGAGAAAAAATTTACATATTAGAAAGGGGGGTTAGGGCAGAGCCCCCGGGGTTTAGTTAAGACGAACTATAACGAAGCCTTAAACTGATAAATCTGTGCTGTAGAAAGTTTGAGATTGGCCTGATTAAAGTTTTTTATTTAAAAAGAGAAAGGAAGGTAAAATGCGCCAGTCTACTTCTTCCCCTTCTCAAGATATTCTATCTTCTAGATTACATATAATTGGAATAAAAAGCCTTGGTAATAAATTACAGGTTTGAATTTTTAATGGTTATCAAGAGTTGATTAGTCATTCAGCGGTTATCTATTTTATACATGTTGGTTTTAAACAAATACATGTATTTACTCTCTTAAAATACTATTTTTTACTTTTTAAAAAAAAATAGTATTATTTTTAAAAAAACAGAGTACTTTATAATGGAAACCCCCTATTGCAAAAATTATAAACTGTGTTCATTCTCATTATCAAATTGAAAAACTGTAATTAACATGCATTATATGGTTCTATTTGATTGTTCTTTTTTTCGCAAAATTCGTTTTTGGCGCTTTCTTTAGTTAAAGTCATCACTGAAGTTTGTAACGGGTCTATCCGCGAGCCTTCACTAACCTTTTGGGGGGTAAAATAATTTTTTTTTAAATGTTTTTTAAGAAACCCCCCAAAAAGACAAGTTTATGCAAATGGGGGGTTAAATTTAAGTTTTGACTTTTGGGGTACTTATTTAGGGGTTTAAAGGGAATGTTGTTGAGAGCTGGTCTAGAGTTACTGACGAATTGCTGAATGTTTAAAAAGATTCAATTGACGTTTTATAATAAGTTAAAACTAAATACAAAGGGCCCGGAAGTCGAACAACTGAGAACGGAATTACGGTAATTTAGACCGAAAATCTAAAGATCCAAGAGAGCTAGTCGAGAGTTACGACGGTAATTGCTGAATGTTTAAAAGATTGCTAAGTGACGATTTAGTCAATAGGTTGAACGAATACTAAAAGGCCGGAGGTCGAACAACTGAGAACAGAATTCGGTAATTTAGACCGTAGATACCCGGAATGGTCTGGCGACAGTAATTGCTGAATGTTTAAAGATTGCTAATTGACGATTTAGTCAATAAGTTAGAACTGAATCCCAAAGGCCGGGAGGTCGAACAACTGAGAACGGAATTACGGTAATTTAGACCGTAGATATCTAAAGATCCAAGAGAGCTAGTCGGGGTTACTGACAGTAATTGCTGAATGTTTAAAAGATTGCTAATTGACGTTTTTCAATAGGTTAGAACTGAATACTAAAGGCCGGAGGTCGAACAACTGAGAACAGAATTACGGTAATTTAGACCGTAGATATCTAAAGATCCAAGAGAGCTAGTCGAGAGTTACTGACGAGTAATTGCTGAATGATTAAAGATTGCTAATTGACGATTTAGTCAATAGGTTAGAAAAAACCAAAGGCCCGGGAGGTCGAACAACTGAGAACAAATTCGGTAATTTAGCCGTAGATACAAAGATAAAAAGAGAGCTAGTCGAGAGTTACTGACGAGTAATTGCTGAATGTTTAAAAAGATTCAATTGACGATTTAGTCAATAATTTGGGGAACTGAATACGGGGAAGTCAACAACTGAGAAGGGAAATTTAGGAATTTTAAACGTAGACATCTAAAGACCCAAAGAGAGCGGGGTCGGGGTTACTGACGAGTAATTGTGAATGATTAAAGATTGCTAATTGACGATTTAGTCAATGGAGAACAAAACAAAAGGCCGGGGTCGAAAAACGAGAACAGAATTACGGTAATTTAGACCGTAGATATCAAAAAGATCCAAGAGATGTCGAGGTTATTTGCGAGAAAATTGCTGAATGATTAAAAGATTGCTAATTGACGATTTAGTCAATAGGTTAGAACTGAATACTAAAGGCCGGAGGTCGAACAACTGAGAACAGAATTACGGTAATTTAGACCGTAGATATCTAAAGATCCAAGAGACCCGTCGGGGTTACGACGAGTAATTGCTGAATGTTTAAAAAGATTGCAATTGACGATTTAGTCAATAGGTTAGAACGAATACAAAGGCCGGAGGTCGAACCTAAAAGAATTACGGTTTTTTAGCCCGTAGACATCTAAAGATATAAGAGAGCATGAGAGTTAGACGAGTAATTCTGAATGATTAAAGATTGCTAAGTGACGTTTTATAATAAGTTGAACTGAATACTAAAGGCCGGAGGTCAACAACTGAGAACGGAATTCTTAATTTAGACCGTAGACCAGACCTATATTTCTCTGCCTTTAATTTTTTCTATACTTAGGGGAAGTGTACTTTCCTACCCCTTGGGTTGTTAATTTAAGTGAGAAATAATAAATTAGAATTTTTTTTCTGATTTTTGATCTTTTTTTAACCCCAAACAGCAATAAACACGACAGGGGTTTATCCAAAATATTTCCCAACATTTCATTGATAAAGCCACAGATTTTGATAAACTTGCAGCTCACAGTTTCCTGGAAAGTTGAATATTTATTCCAAAATTTTTAAAATGTTCGTATGAGACAACGTTTTTCTTCTCCCAACGTTTCTAGTCCAGGCAATCAGTACAATTTTTTCGGAGTTCGCAAAATTTTTATCCAAAACGTATTGGCCGAAGGAAGCCCATGGTTGCCAATAAAAAGGGGGCGGGGGCCCCGAAACCGGGGTGCCCAAATTGGGGGGATTTTCTTGAACGTTGGGAATGTTGTCAAATACGTAATAAATTTATTATAGACCCAAAAATTTTATATGGAGAAAAATTTTTTGGTAAGTTATTTAAAGATTTGTAAGATCCCGCCGGGGGATATTCCACGTAGAGGTTTGAAACAGCGTTAAACGAGATTATCTCATATGTAAATAATGGGGTTAGGGGGAAAAGGGGGTAAAAAAATTTGGGAGGCACCATTAAAATAATGTGTTTTATAACAATAAAACAAAAATGTATTTTACAAATATAGAAACATAATAAATGAATATATATATAAAAAAAAATAAATTCTAAGTCATATGTTTAAATTTTAGATCTACAGTAGCTTCTGTATTTCCAATTTCCCGCCATTTTTTCAAGAAGGCATCTAATGTTTTTCGTTTTCCTTGCCTCAAAAAAAGTTGTTGAAGGGGAAGGCATCCATAACGCCCCCCTTCATTTGAACTCCTGTCAAAATTTCTTCTGCTTTTTCTTTTTCTGTTTTTTTCGTGTTTTTTTTTTATCACCCAGATAAAAATTAAAAAAACATAATATTTGTCACTATAGCAACGTTAAATTATATAAATTTATACTTACAATAACGTTAACAAAGTTTTAAAAGATAAAAAAAAAACGCCTTAAAACCCACTGGAAAGAAGAAAGAGTAAACTGCTTGGATACGGGAACCTTTTTTTTGTGTGGGAATTTCAGGAACCCCACAACAAATAAAAAAGCGTTAAAGAAACAACGTTAAGAGGGGTCTTACTGTAATGTGATAAGAATAAAAATTACCTGAATTCTGGCTTTCCGTATACTTATTTTTTACTTTTCAATAATTTTGAAAACTATTTTTTAAAAAGTTGCATATAGTTTATAAATTGTTATTTAACATTTAAAAATCGAATATTTTTTTTTTTTTTGTTTTTATTACTAAAATTAAAAGTTAAATCGACATTTTCACTATACTACGTTTTCCCCTTTTTTTTTAAGCAATTGTTTTTTTCTTTTAAAATACGGGAAAAGATAGTTTAAGTGACCCTTTTGTTGATTTAAAAAATGATATTTCATCAGAAAACATTTTCTAAAAAAATAAATTGTTGCAGAACCCCAATGAAAAATTTGTCAAAAAATGGCAAACTCTTTTAAGTTAAATTTAATTTAAAGTCAAAAATAAATCTTTCTCCTCAAATACAAACAGTTTAATACACGGAGAAAGTGAAAAATTTTATCAGGTTTAAAAAAAGTAGTAGTTGTAGAAAAAGCCCTTGAGAAATTTCCGAAAAATACGATCATTCTGAAAAAAATTCTTTTTTTTTGTGTACCCGATTTAAATTTGGGTAGAGAAACAGAGAATAAAAAGAGTTCTCAGTAATTCGAATCCCGAAACAATGGAGGTCCTCGAAAAAAAGTTTCGAATTAAAGGGAGATGATAATATTGGTTTTTTTCCAAACTGACTGAAAAAAAAAAAAGATTTTTTATTTCCAAAAGAATAAATAGCAAATTCTCCTATTTTGGAAACTGTGGAGCTCTATATTTTAACAAAATTACCAGAAAATTCATGGTCGTTCAAAAAAAAAAAAAAAAGTTTTTTTTTATTAAATTGGTAAAAACTGTAGAATACTTCTCAATGTCAGTGGAGAAATAATTATTTCAATAAACAAGTAGACAGTAAACAGGGGGATTTGTTTCTGATTTAATTGCCAGAAACAAAAAATATAATTTTAAAATTAGAACGAAATTTGAAAAGTGGATTTGGACACACACACACAAATTTTAAAAAATATATTTTATTCAACATTTATTTTTTATTATAATTAGAAGCTGTTAATAAGATGTGTTTTTATGAACTGTATTTTCATAAAAAAGTATATTTTTGAATAAAAAAAAAAGGGAATTTTTATTTTAAAAAAAGATTTTTTTGGCAAATTTGGGTCATTAAAATACTATAAAACTAAAAATATATTAAATGTATAAAAAATATGGAAAATTTATTTTCTTAATCACAAAAAAAAAGTTTTATTATAGTAAATCTGCCAAAAAACATAAAATTTTTGGGGGGGATATATATATATTTTTGCATAACAAGTCACATTTCTGTGAAAATTTTCCCCAGAAACGAAGCTCATTAAAAAAATTTTCCCTTTGGTGGGGGAAAGTAATAAAAATAATAAATATGCCCTTTTTTTTCTCTTATAATATAAAAAAGTTTTTCCCGTGATGCTGTTAATAAATTTCTTAATTTTACCAAAGGGTTCAAGATAATTCCCAAGTTGGCAACCCCGATTTCCTGTGTGTCGTACGCGCTGAATTGGCAAATTTTTTGTGCTTCTTTTTCCCTTTTAAAAAGTCCCAATACGGTTCAATACATTTTTGCAAGTTACCCCAAAAAAAACATTCGTAAAATTTTGACGGGAAATTTGTTGCCAAAAGAAAAAAGGGTTTTTTTGTCTCATACCAAGACTTAAAAAACCATAAACGGAATTTAAATTGAAATTTCCAGGAACCCAAGACCAGGGGTTTATAAAAAATTTTGGGGGATTTTTATAAAGGGAAAGGGGTTAGAATGGTGCAACTTTTAATCATGGAATTTTTAAATGGGAAAAGGAGTGCCAAGAATGAATTTTTGAAAAAAAAAATATATAAACTACATAATACATGCAAATTACAATTTTTTGAATTTGAGCAACGGGTATAAGAATTGTATAATTTGTAAAAATTGGTCCGCCTGGCGGCGTACCGGGGGGTACCCCCTTCCCCCCAAAATTCCCCCTTTTTAAAGTAAATATAATTCTAAAAAAAAATAATGTGTTTTAATAAATTGTGAAACCCCCCCTAAGGGGACCGTTTCTTTTGGTTTTCCCGGAGCTAGAAGGGGTAGGGTTTACAAAAGGAAAAGACATTTTTAAAAATTTTTAAAGATTTTATTAAGAATGTAACTTAAACGTATAACAATTTAGATGATTATAGTTAAGAGAGAATCGACGACGAACAAACACACAGTAATAGTTAAACCGAATCGCGTAACTTGGACCACTATCAATATTTAATCCACCTAATTTCACTTCTAATAATATATTACAAGTCCTAATATCAAATATCAATCCTACCTTAATCCAAACTTAGCTTCAATCTTATGGAGAGGTGTCTGGACGCGCATGCAATGGTATGCACCTTGACCTAATGGCTTAATTTTCAAGGTAACTTCACGATTGGCTGTCAATTCACACTATTCTCTATCATACATAATATTCCCCAAATTGCCATACGACTTACTGAAACTTCTGTTATTTAAAAGCTATCTTATTTGCATTTCCTCTTCACGTTTCGCTTCTTGGGTTTTGGTTGGAAAAGAGTTGCCATTAATCTTGGCCCCCAAAGAACCCAGAGGTTATGTTAAAGAAAAGACGCGTGAGCCCGCCACAAAGTAATGTAATAAAATACATTGGGTCAGTATTTTCAAATATGACATTTCTGAAAAAACTGGTAAAAAATTTCCTTGAACATGTAATGTTATTTTAATAGATACAAACGTCGCGCACTACCAAGCAACACGAACGTTGTTGGGAACAGAACTTGTAATTTTGAGCCATGGTGAAGTGAAGAGGATGATACCTGAACTCTCCACCCTACTTTCCAAACTCCACTCCGCACTAGCATGAAAAATTTGAGCCAAGTAAAATTTAATGAATACTGTCCCCTGTAAACGGCGTTATTTGAATAGTACTCGTGTTTACGACAGAAGCAAGTTTAATTTAATATTCCCTTGTTTAATTATTTGCCAACTTGACGGTCCTAGTTTCAATTTTATTTAAAAAGGACTACAAAACACACTCGTAATAGTGACTTTAATTGAGTAGTACTTTACACAACTCTTGACAGCAAATATGTTAGTACTACCTGAATCTTGGAGACAATCTTATTAACATCAAATTAAACTAGTTTTATGTAGAATGACAGCGAATTTTAAAATCCCAAGAAAAAATAAGAGATCTTTTTGTTTATTAGGAGGTAATCTGTTTATCAGAGCATATTGTTTAGTTTGATTCTTTTATCGCTTCATGGAAGTATTCGGAAAAAGTGACATCAGTCATGTTCCTTTGATAATGCAATTTGAAATCGAATAATTGACTTATAAAGTTTAAAAAAGAATACACTAATGTGACAGTTAATGGACAAAACCGACAATTTTTTATTAAAAAATTCTGCTCTTTTTTAAACTAAAATTAATTTTTTGGCGTTTTAATCCTTAAAATAAATTGCTTTTAAAAAATAAAAGCAAGAAATTACAATTTATTTAAAAAAAAAGGATGAAAATGATTGTCCTTTTTCAATTCCTATTATTAGCTCGCACTGTCTATATATTTATTTGTTTATATATTTGTATATTTATTTATTTATCTTAGTGGAATTTTCAATCGTTAATAAAATACATTTTAAGGTGCTGAATTGAGCTGAAATTTTATATACAGGATCATTTTGGATGACAATACAATAATAATTATAATTAATAAAAATTAATTGATTAAAACTAATTATTTAAAGAATTACAAATACAGCCACGTTGGCGACTTAGCGACCCTTTTGGCGACTTGTGTCAAAACTTGAAAATGTTTTTTTTTCTCACGTGTTACAGCATTCAGTTGGACTGAAATTAAAAGGACAATTACGATACTTTAATAATAATTAAAAAAAATAATTACCACTTAATGTTGTGATTCTGTCCTATGTATATATATATTTATATTAATTGTAGCTATTTAATAAATAGTAGCTAAAATAAAATTTTTCGTTGTTGATCTAAGTAGGAATTGACTTAAAAACTATTTTTTTATATTACTTGTTCCGAATAAAATTCCAGTTGCATTTCTTTCAACAGTTTAACAAACAAAATACCAATATTATATTCCATGACTTGCCAGTTTCTCAATTGTAAAAGGAATATTTGCAACATAGGCTGATATAACAGCAACGTTCATTATTACCATTCCAAATTTATAATGATGATATAAATAGAAGTCAAAATTTGTATTAATTTATTCAGCATTTCAGGCATATTTAAAATCAGTTTTTTTCTTCATAAATGCGGTGTTTCACTTAATAAGCATGAAAATACTGCACATGAGTACATCATTAATGTTGTATTTCTTAGACGTTTCATGTACGAGTATCAATAACGAAAAAGAAGGCACACAGAATAACATTTGATCTCAACATTTTTATCAATATAAGTATTCTTTCTGTTGGTGATATCAAAACCGAGAGCTAGGGATGCCAATATAAAAGTCGTCCTTGTTGTTTTGAAATTACGAGGTCCTTTGCCAACAGCTGTAGTATTACATCTAAGCACGACGTTGATAAATCAACATATTGGGTGAGTGCAAAAGTTCTGCCCATTTTTTATTCATAAAGATCAAATAAATGCAAAGTGAGCATTACTTATGATTGTGCATAACCCCTATTGCTATCTATGACCTCTTCCCATCTTTCTAGTAGGAGATGAATCCCACGACGGTAAAATTCCGGTGATTTCGAGTCAAAGTCTTGGATGGCAGTTTTCCCAGCATCAAGATCCTGAAAGATTTCTGTCTGAAAGAATTGTTCAACACACAAAATAGGTGATATTTAGTTGGTGCCAAGTCAGGAGAATAGGGAGGGTGGAGTAAAACTTCTCAACCAAAGACCATTACCTTTTGGCGAGTGATGACAGTAACATGTAGCCTGGCGTTATCGGGATGAAGGTGACACCACGACTATTGATGAGACCTGTCCGCTTTTCTTCCAAATTTGAACGCAGCCTGTCTAACTGTAGATAGTAGAAGGTAGCATTGATGATTTGGTTGAGTGGCAGGACCTCCCACTGAATTATTCCCTGCACTTCCCACAACACACTCAATAACCCCTTCTTGTAATAAAAAGTTCAGCTTTTGAAGTCGATGCAAGCTGATCAGAAGGGCGACACGAAGTCCTACGCCGCTTTACGTTACGGTGCATAACCCACTTCTCATCTCCTGTTACCATTCGTGTCAAGAATGGGTCATTTTTCTACCGAGAAAGCAAGGAAACACAGGAATCCAACGATCAAATTTTCTCGTAAGACCCAAGTTAACCAGTCGTCTTACGACAGTTGTCCAATGTACGTTGAAAATCTCCGCTAATTCCTGCATGGTTGGGTTCTGGTTATTCCTTAATGACTTGTCAATATCGTCTTTTCCAGCGCGCGATGACCGTCTACTCCCCTAGTCTGATCTTGGCAGCTTCTATCTTTCCTAAATTTACAAAACCATCGACATGTGTTTTCGTCTATTACATCGTCTCCATAAACTTGATAAACATTGCAACATGCTGCGGCTGTCGTACTCTTTTTTTTATCGAACTCGTATAACAAACAATGTCTTGCATGATTCTTCTTGCTTTCCATTGTACCTCTCTGAGATTCTGTTTTGAAATGATTAACTGTATGAAACACAATGTATTATATGTTAAACATTCATACGTTTGATTGGCCGACGATTTCGGTCATTAAAACGTCATGCGTGGTGTGAATTCCATCGCAAATTTGCCTTTCTAAAAACGGGTAGAACTTTTGTACTCATCAGATAAATACATATATTGGGTTGGTGCGTATGTAACGTTGGATTTTTCAGTGAATATATAAAACTGCTCATCTTTTTTCAAAAGGTGTTTAACCAAAATATGCTGCCCTTGTTTGAAAACATCTTTCGTAACGAGATTTTTATCTATAACGCCTCTCAGCCCCTCGCAATCCCCTTGAGATTCGATTTCCGCTAAATCCGTTCTTAACAGATCTCTACTGAACAAAAAAATTATGATTACAAAATTTCAAGTCTTACGCGCATTTAATAGTTCCGGAGATCTCGTGATGAGCGAGTGAAATAATAAGTGAGGAGATAACCCTTTTCAGCGTATCTCTACTCCATAAAAGGAACATACCACCTAAATCAGTGTTTTCAACGTGGGCGCTTCCCCTGGGCGATAACCCCTGCTAGGCGTGAGCATATTGAAAATAAAAGTTTAAAACAATAATTTTTTGGAATGAAGTAAAACAAAATGTTTTCTGACATAATTAAAAAATACACATTCTTTTGCACTGATATAATTTATTTTTATCATCTGTTGATCATCAAAAATAAAAGATTCCACTTCAAACGGTCATTAGCTATCTTTGATTCTATAACCAAATAAAAAAGGACATTTTGTTTGCTTTAATCCCATGATGAGAGATTTTCTTATTACGTTTCTTTTTAACTTTTGATTATTATATATTTGACCTTCAAACTTACTGGTGTTTCACTCGTCTTTTTTTTTTAGGAAAGTTGTAAATAATATTTTTCTGTTGCTTTTTTTCCATATGAATGAGTTTTATGATATATGGATAAGCATATTGAGTACTTTGAAGAATTATTTGGCCAAGATGTATTTTATGAGTATTCTGAAGCATATAATGCATAATGAAAAACGTTTTACACAATTATTTTTTAGAACATGCTATACTTTCCCCCATGAACAATTTTGTGGTTTTGATTGCTGTGTTGTACGCCTTTTATGGTTTATAAATGTAAATGAGCAGAATATAAAAAAATGGGCATGGGCATCTGTGATCTCTATTGAAGGAAGTTACTGATCAAGCAATTGAAGAACCTGCTGAAATCATGCATATTAATCAAGATAGCGAAAGTAAATATGCGATGAGTGATAGACATGAAACGTTTGAGTTGAATTGAAATTTTCAAATGCTGCCTAAAGAGCTCTATGAAGAAAACTATGAATCCAATGAATGTAAGCACTTCGCCTTGTCAAAAAGACGCAAGGAAGACAAAGCTCAAAATGCTATTTGTAGATCACCAAACCATAGCAAAACTACAATAATGTGAACAAAATATGACAGTTTTGCTGAAAAAAAAAACGTTCCTGTATTGTTGACGAAAAGTATGTGATTTGCGTCCTTTATTAAGGACAAGCACATTTGGAACATTTTCTTTAGTTTTATTGGATTTTTTCTCAAATTATCAAAAGAAAAACTGAAAAGTCCTTGAAAGTAGGAAAGTATATTTTCTCTTAATTAAATTATTCACTGGAATTGTGATTTTTATCGTGTATAGTAAAAATAATTATAAAATAAATTATTGTTTTAAAACAAAATAAAAAACACGCTTTTATAGTGAATCACACACACACAAAACTAAAAAGTAAAATAAAAATATATATTACTTTAAAGTAACACATATACAAAATTTAATACTTATCTTGTTAATTTGTACGGTTTACAATTATGATCGTGTTGTAACTTTAGCGCCAAAGTGCATTATTATTGCTTTCATTACATTATTATTTTTGGGGGCGATAAAAATTATGATTGAAAATTGGGTCGCCAGTGGTGAAAGTTTGAGAACCACTGACCTAAATTTCAAGTCTGTAGGTCTAATAGCTCAAAAACGGGAATAGTTATGTATAACGCCCCTTTAGCCCCTCACAACCCCACTTGAGGGTCAATTTCTGCAAAACCTTTGTGCAGAGGATCTCTACTTTATGAAAGGATTACACCTACCGAATTTCAAGTCTGTAGGTCTTATAGTTCAAAAAACGGGAATATTTTTCTCTAACGGCACTTAACGCGAATCCCTTTCATAAGAGATCTCTACTCCATGAAAGGAACGTATTTGCAAAATTTAAAGTCTGTAGGTGTAATAGTTCAAAATGAGGATATTTATCTCTGACGCCCTTTTAACCTTTCTCAACCCAACTTGGGGATCTATTTTTGTAAAGCCTCTTTTGTAGCAGATCTCTACTCTATGAAAGGAACATGCCTACCAAATTTCAAATGTAAGTCTAATAGTTATAAACGGAAATATTTTTCAAAACGCCACTTAACCGCTTGCAAACCCCCTCGCTGATTGATTTTTACAAAACCCCTTTTTTCAGATCTCTACATGAAAGAAACACGTCTACCAAATTTCAAGTCTATAGGTCTAATAGTTCCGGAGATATCGTGATGAATGAGTGAGTCTCTCGTTTATAGATAAGATAGATTAGTAATTTTTATAGAATTACTCCTGTGTGTATCTTTTTGAAGTACATTTTAATTAATGGGCGTTATCTTTAAGTTTGTATCAAGCTAGCAGAAACAAATTGCACACATTCCGAAGTCGTAATTAAAGATTTGTGACAAGTGAATCGAAAGTGTGAATGGGTTTAACTTCTAGAAATCCTTAAATTGAAATCTAATTCAAGTTTTGATCTCATTTCCACACCTGCCGAGAAATTTTCCCTTTCCACTACCATCTTCAATTGAACCATGAAATGAATTGATTGAATGTAACTGAAGTGTGGGGTTATTCAGTATGTGCCTTGTTTTAGATGAATTTTAGTATCCTTTGTTTCTCACAAAAATTTTACTCTTTGGATTTAATGAGAAATTTTACATGCCATGAACAATGCGGTTTTCTGTACGGCTTAATGAAAATGCCGGAACTTTGTTAATTATGGCGATAACGAAATTAGTGTCTTTAAAATAATGTCTTGTTTCATAAATGAGAAAAGGTTTTAGTACTTTATGTTGTGTTCTTGATAAAGGTTTCATGATTTTACGATGCGTTTTAATTTAACGACGTACTAAATGACTTTTCTGATGGCCTACCTCATTTTTAAGTTTGATTTATTCTTGAAATATTTTATTTTTTTATTGAACTGTCATTACGCATTCAGTGTGTTTGTTAAAAGGGGAAAAACGAAATGCAATAGTTGCTGTGTTTCCTTTTACACGTGAAAGTTACCACTGTTTCAGACAATCCAATCTCCTGAATTAAAACTCTCGTTTCGTAAAATCTATTAAAAAAGTTATAATATTATAATTTTTCCAATAATGCAATTCAGATATAGTATGTGGAAAAGTTAAATAGTTATAAAAAGTTTTTCTGTGAAATCTTTATTAATTTTTTTTAGTTATGATTTCCTTTTGTATTAAATTGTATTCCTTTTGTATTATTTTGTATTGTTAATCTATTAGTCGTTACCCACCCACTTTACTGGGGCATTTCTTGATATTGTATGAATATATATGTATACTCTAAATATGTTTTTAAGTTATTGATATATAAATCTTATCATTAACGTTTCATATATATTGAAAAATATTCTTTTATAACCCTCGCCTCTTAATTAAAAAAAGGACTTGAATTTCTAAAATTAAAAAGTTCATTTATTTTTAAAACAGTGGCAGCTCGATTTCCGTAAAACTCGTTCTTAGCGGATCTCTAATCAACAAAAGTAGTTTGCTTACCAAATTCCAAGTCTGTAGAGGGAGGGGGTCTAATACCTTAAAAACGGGAATTGTGTTATATATAACACACCTTTAACCCCTCGCCGCACCTTCTGGGAGTAGATTTCCCCAAACCCGTTCTCAGTAGGTCTCTACCCAACAAATGAACAATGCTTACTAAATTTCAAATTTGCAGGTCTAACAATTCAAAAAGGGTATTTCTTATCATGTATATACACTCCCAGTAATTGCAGGAACACTCCCTGGGGAGTTGATTTCCGTGAAAAACATTCTTAGCGGTTCTCTACTTAACAAAAGAAACATGCTGATCAAATTTCAAGTCTGTACGTCTAATAGTTCAAAAACAGGAACTTTTATCTTTGCACCCTTTGAACTCTCCATGGGAGTGAATTTTCATTGAAGACGTTCTTATCAGATCTCTAGGTGGCGGCAACGGCGGCCTAGTGGCCAGGTCACGGACTCAGTGGCTGGCATGTCATGAGTTCCATTCTAGTAGTGCTGAAGACCCGCCGTGCAGAGGGGCCGATGCGCATGAAATATATCGAGGCTCAAACGTCCTCTCGTTTGTGTGGTGCGGAAGTTAGGAGAGGCGCTCAGGTGTCATCCTCGTCACTTGACCAAGGTTCAAAATTTACAAAGTCCGTCGCCAACAGCCCTCGTGCAGCTTTATTGTGTGACTTAAATATAAATCTCACTCACTCACTCACTTAGCGGATCTCTACTTGCCATGTAAGCCATGCTTACCGAATTTCAGGTCTTATAGTTTAAAAACGGAGAATGTATTTTTCTAATCGGCTCCTAACCCCCGCAACCCCTCTTGATAGTCGATTTCCACAAAACCAGTTTTAGAGGATCTCTATTCAATAAAAGAAACATGCTCACTAAATTTCATATTTTTCGGTGTAATAGTTTGAAAGATCTCTTAATGAGTGAGTCACTTTTCGCCTTTATCTACACAGATTTGCGATACAAATACTTTGCATTTTACTGACACAGATTTAATATTTTTCTCAAGTTAAAAAGCAGGAGATCTCTTCAGCAATATAATCTAAATAATACGGACAATTTTGAAAAGAAAAAAAAAACTTACATTTTTGACTTGTAAGATACTTTGAAGCTTTTCTAATACATTAAAATGATTTGTTCACGCGTTTGTATTTCATAAACTATATTGGGAAAGTAGTTTTTTTTTTCTAAAAAAATACCAATCAAACTATTTTAAGCCATACATTGATATCCAGTACACGTTTTTATCTTTTTAACTGTTTCTGATACAAACGTTGGATTAAAATAGAAAACCATTAGCTCGAAATTTATCTTAATACGTGAAGTTTTCAGTAGTTTTACAAGAGATTACCTCTGACAAAAATAGTTTATAAAGAAGATCATATATCTTATAGAACTTCCAAATAAATTCTCTATAAAAACAATCCGATAAAGTATTTTTTCTGTCCATTTGATATTAGAATTCCACGCGTTAAAGCTACAACTGATATATGTCTAGGTGATTCGGATAATCCATCTGTTTCTGCGTCATTTCCTTTATTTTTTGTGTCCATTTTCCTGGTTTTCTCCTAAGATTTCCTTTTTTTGGACCTATTCGTTATCTTGAAAGCTCACTGGAGACTAATAATGTATGCACTGTATTGTCTTTAGATGCAGTAGCGCTATTTATATAGAAGAACTAAGCCTTCAAATGATTTCTCGCCAAATGACTTTTGATCTTAACAAGAAAATGTGGTACGAATGAAATATATATATTTAAAGCTATATATAGCATTGTTACAATACGATTTACGTTTCTAATAACAGTGTACGAATAATATATAAATGTTTGGTTCTTATAAATTTATTTATATATTTATATACCATTTATACAACAAATGAAAAAAGGATCCCAATTAAAAATGACGTAAATAGTACTTTGGTTATGAAGATAAATTGTTTTACTTGAAATTAATGAATGAATTTTGAAATATTGAATAAAGCAGATTGCAGATTGGGATTTAAACTTGGGTTTATTAGTAATAATTTTACTAGTACAGATCTTAGGTGCTAAAATGGGATTTAAAAAAAAAAAGAATTGATATCTATTCTGTCTGATTGGCTTGAAAATTTGTACAAAATTCTAGTTTTAGTTCAAAATTTCCTCTTCTGCTGTAACATTTCCAAAGAATTTTTTGTACAAGTCAAAAAGTTAAGAGACTTCTGCAATTTCTTTTTCCATGGTTTGGCAACACACAGTGCAGGTATTTAGTGCTGAATGAGGGGTAGTCGGCAACACTTCTATGGAACTAGGAATTGTAATACCGGTATACCGGAATACCGAATACCGGTATTTTGATCCATTTGTACAATTTTGTAATACCGGTATTCACAAGTTAAAATACCGGTTTTTCGGTATTTACTAGAAATTTTTAAAATTTCTCCACTATATGTTCAAAGATCACCAACACAGCAAAATAGTATACGTTTTTGTTTTTATGTCTCCCTAACGGGTGTAATGAATTAGATTGAATATAAAGTTGCCTCGTATAATCAGGAGAAGTGATAAAATATGTGAATCATCCAAGAAGGCGGGCCAAAACTATCCTATTACAGCTCAGAGAGATACTGCACCCTCGAGGATTCGTAGTCTGATATTCGTATCTGTAAAAACAAGGTTGTAGTCGCGAAGAAAGTGCGTAACATATTTCGATATTTTTTAAATTGATGAGTTTATTATTCACATTGTACATGCATATCATACTTTAGGGTTCAAAATATTTTCCAGATTCATAAAACATACTCATAAATAATAAACCATAATAATGAATAATAATAAGCTAATAATGAATAAGATAATAATGAATAAGATTTAAGATTACATTTCAAAAATTTGTAATAGTATCACAGACTGAACAGTGATACACTATCTGGTCAAAAGTATCCGGACACCCAATGGTATGGACTTAGAGCGTCCTTGAGGCACATATTAATATGACGTTGGTCCCCCTTTTGAAAGATCTCTTCACTTTCCATCAATTTTTGATAGGTGACTATAGGAATTGCCTTCCAGGCGTCCATCACAGCTGAAGTGAGTGCTTGCAGTGAGGATGGTCGATTTGGCTGGCTACGTAATCTGCGCTCTAATTCGTCCCAAAGGTGTTCTATGGGATTTAGATCGGGGCTCTGAGAACGCCAGTCCAGTTTTTGAACACCCATTTCGTCAAACCACGTCTGTGCAAGCCTCGATGTGTGAATGGAGCAGTTAACCTGCTGGAAGAGAAATGGGCCTTCCCCGAAATATTGCCATTGAGTTGGGAGTGCAGCATTGTCCAGAATGTCCACATACATCTCAGAGTTCATGTTTCTAATCACAGGAACTAACGGACCCAGGCCAAACCACGAGAAACACCCCCACACCATTATATGCTTCCCCCACCAAACTTAACAGTCGGCACAATGCAGTCACTAAAAAAACGTTAGCCGGGCATCCGCCAAACCCAGACGTGTCCATCCGACTGCCAGACTGTAAAGCGAGATTCATCACTCTAAAGAACAGTTTTCCACATGTCCACAGTCCAATGACGGTGAGCTCTACACCATTGCAATCGATGCTTCGTATTCTGTGGAGTGATGTTTGGCTTGAGAGCGGCTGCACGACCATGGAATCCCAAGTTTTTTAACTCTCGACGGACAGTCCTGCTGCTAACACTAAATTCCTGATGAACTTTGGAACTCCTGAGAAATTTCCACCAACGAGGACTTGCGATTTTGTTTCACTACCCTTTTCACAGTTCTGCGGCTGCGTTCACCAAGTATTTTCGGCCTACCGGTTTGTTTTTCTGCCGTTTCACTGCCTCGACGTTTCCACTTCACAATTACATCACTCTCAGTGGATTTAGGCTTCTGTAGAATGTCCGCAATCGCACGAACTGATTTCCCACAAAGGTGGCATCCTACTAAACTGCCACGATCAAACTCATTAAGCTCCTTTGACTTACTCATTGCCTCACAAACGCATAAATACAACCTGACAAACCACTACTAACACTTTTATAGCTTTCAATTACGTATCAAATTGCGTCACTCGCCAGAATCACTTTTTTAAGGTGTGTCCGGATACTTTTGGCGAGATAGTGTATTTACACTTTTTTGTGATTTAAGTAAATAAGATGTCCCTTTACTTTTTTTGTGATTCATAAAAAAACCTTTATAATTTATAATTTACAAATTATTTTTTGTGATACTTACACCCTCTAATAAAACTGGCAAATAAACAAAGAAACATTCGTGTTTTCTTTCTTTTTCTAAAATTTCTACTATCGGTATTAAAACCGGTATCCCGGTATTAAAATCTAAGAAATACCGAATACCGGTATTGAACTTTTGGTCCGATATTGCAATCCCTATATGTGCAACGTGTCACTCGTCTTCCCTCGTAGTCGTCGGAGATGGACTAAATTCAAGTGACGTCATAATCACATGATAACTCAGTCACGTGTTTCCAGCCAATCAGTTCATAAATTAATGTGACGTCCACTGTTCCAGCTACTGCTGCCAACTTTTGCTTTTTTCAGAAACTTTCTTTTAAAAAGTACATATTTATAAACGATAACAATGCACATATTTAAACAAAATGCACTTAATTTAAAAGTACTCGTATAATGTAAGTTTTTTTTTAATTATGAAAACTGAAGAATTTTAACACATAAACACTATACCCAATCATCAAATTTAAAATTTTATCAAAACTTTACAAGTTGAACAGCTAGTATGTCAGTTTTTAATTAACGGGGAACACGTGATTGCCGTTATCACGTGACCATCATAAATTTAGTCCATTGTCGATCTACGCCAAGGAGGAAAATGATTCGCATTTTGTTTGGAAAAGATGTGAAACCTGCGGAAATTATGCATGGCATCCTAGAGCAGCATAATGACAGCTGTTTATCGCGAAGCAAGATTTACGAATAGATAGAGCGCTTCAAACAGGAAAGGACTTCTTTATGTGATAGCAGAAGATCGGGTAGTCCATCGACGTCAACCTCTGAGGACAACGTGCAAGTCGTTGAGGGTATAGTGATAGAAGGGTATAATGTTGGAAGGGATAACTAGTATCCAGCGAAAATATCACAACTTCCGCAAACAAAAAGCAAATCACTGCCCTCCTTTCCTCCTTGGTGCAGATCGACAATGCAGCTCTCATGCTGAGCAGTCTGCCACACCCCAACAATTACGAGGGAAGACGACTAACTCGTTAAAAAGAAGTGTTGCCGACTGTCCTTCATTCAGCGCTGGATACTAGCACTGTTGCCAAACATTGGAAAGAGAAATTGCAAAAGTCCTTTTACTTTTTGACTTTTCCTCATATATATATATATATATATATATATATATATATATATAGATAGATAGATCTTTCCAGTTTTTATTGCCTTAATGCAGCGTTTCTCAAACTGAGGGGCGCGCCCCCTTGGGGGGCATGATAACTCTACGAGGGGGGCGCGAGCATATTAAAAAGTAAAAAAAATTATTTAAAAAATTAATTTACTGAAAGTAAACAAACAAAATATACTTTTTGATATAATAAAATATAAAATATTCATTTACACTGATATAATACACTAATAAATGTATCGGCACTGCACAATGTGTTTTATGATTAATTTAACAATACTAAGTTAAGAACAAGTTTAACAATAACCAATGACCCCAGTCTTGTCATATATAAAATTATATACAAAAATTAACACTTATTTTGATAATTTGTACGGTTTATAATAATCCCTTATAACTGCCGATTAAAAGTTACGCGATTCGCTCCCAAATGCCACCGTTTACTCTGTAGACGAGCATATTTTGATGTTTTTTTGGTGTAGGGGGGAGGAAAAAGGGAATAAATAAGCAGATCATCTGAAATAAGTAAATCCTTCGTAAGCACTGTTACGGTTCTTTTATTTCATTCCAAATCCTTCGGAATAATTTTATGGATAGCACTGCACAGAAAAGATCGTACTTCGGAAAGACGTATATATACGTCCAGAAAATTAATACTTTGACTGAGCGAGACGTTTATATACGTCATTGGCACATAAGAGGCTAAGGTCGTATTGGAGCTTTAGGGTCAAAGTATAGTATTATTGAATTCAATACATTGTTATTGTATGAAGGGGGGCACGCTGAAAATGATGATTGAATAGTGGGTTACGTATATTGAAAGTTTGAGAAGCACTGCCTTAATGTGATAAGTATAAACTTGTAAGTACTTTTGTTCTTAGATAATATTTCTGGTCTTCACTATATCAAACAAGTAATATAAAAAGATTTTTGAAGTCAGTTCCTACTTAGGTCAACAAAGAAAAATTATATTTCAGTCACTTTTTAATAAATAATTTCAATTAATATAAATATGTATATAGGTATGATAGAATCACAATATTAAGAGGAAAAACACTTTTTAAAGTAATATTAAAGACTTTTGAACCACATTGAATTTGTAATTACATTTATCAATAAAAATTGCAAAAATAGGTAAGAATTTGTCTTGAAACCAGTGTAAAAGGAATGCTGACGTCTAACTAGCATGTGATTATTCAGGTTAAGTTAAATCTTCATCACAAGTTTAACAAAAGCTGTTTTATCCAATGGTGCTGCCATCTAGAGGAATAATATCGACTGAAATATATTTCTTTAACTATAATTAATTAATTAAAAATTAAATTGATGAATTAATATTTCAAAAAACTGTATCAACATCAAGTGTCATCCACTACAAGATTTAAAAACATGTATTTGAACTTGAGTGGATGAACAAAAAGTATTTTATTAAGGATTAAAAATTTGAACAAGATATATAAATACATATATATAAGGACAGTGTTAACTAAAAGTAGGAATTGAATAAATTTACCTAAATTTTTCCCAAAAAAATTTTTTTAATTGGGGAAACCGAAACTACAAGTATATTTTAAGATAATAGTAGAGTCAAGTTTAAAAATAGTCACGCACAAAAAATGTTAATGAAACCATTATGAACTGTCAAGGATATTCAAATTTTATATAAAAGAAAGTTGTTTTTAAAACCGACAAATTTAAAAGGAGTAGATAATTCATTTTACTGAGGTAAATTTCATAAATTTTTCACTTTAAAGGCTGAAAGTTTTAATTAATAATTTGTTAATAGCAAAAGATAGGTATTTTTTCCTTAAAATAATTATATTTTTCAATTATCTAAAAACATTTTATGTATCAAAAACTCCAAATCTGGTTTAATGTACGAATTTCCTCCCAAAAAAAGATTTGTCCGTTCTTTTTAAATTTAATAATTGAAAAATTCGTTGCAATTAACTTAATCATTTTATGTATTTGTTCTTGCAATTGCTTCATTAATTGTATCTCGTACTTAAAATTGGATTACAATACGACTTTTCAAATTGCACTTTTTCTGACTAGATTGAATGCTTTAAGATATTAAAGATATTTGTTTTTATCCGAAATTACTTATTTCACTTTTCTTAATGTACTTTAATGACATTCATTTCGTTTCTAATTTGCTAACTGTCTTATACTCGACTTAATAGTTTTTCTTGAAAAGTTTTAAATCGTTGATTTTTCAAATGCAAATGCAATTCTACTCTTTTTCTGAACTTAAAACAAACATTTTAATATTCAATAATCCTTCCTATGGTTTTTAAAAATTTGAAACCTAATATTGTTCTACAACAAACTTTATCGACAAATAGTACTTAGGTTTATAGATTACTTTTTTTTTTCATTTATTGATCTGACGATTCATTTAAACCCCTTTTTCAAAAACTATGTAGCATAATTATCAATGGGTGAAATTCGGAAACTGAGCAGAAAATGTTCCTTTAAATTAAATGTACATGCGAGTTTTTATTTGATGAAATTGATAATAATCTATGCAACGATTAATGCAGGAGACATAAAACCTACCATGCAGAATGGCTGGTCGAGAATGAATCAATCGATGCCATAAGTCCGGAATGGGCATTAAGTCGATCGCGATCGAACGGGGGAACCCCAAAATTTTGGAGTGACCCCTTCCAAAAAAACCGTTAGACGGCGCATCTAAAAAAACCGGGGGGTTATCAAGATAATGGGAAAACCCAAAAGAAAAAAAAAAAAAACCCAAATTTAAAATTTTTAAAATTTTTAAAAAAAAAAATTGTATTCATGGCTTACCCATTTGGGGAAATTTTGGGGAAAAAAAAAAAAAAAATTTTTAAATTTTTTTCTCCCGGGCCCCTTTTTTCCCCCCCGGGGTTTTTTTTTTTTTTAAAACTTTTAAAAAAAAAGTAAAAAAAATTTAAAAAAAAAAAAGGGAAAATTTTTTTTTAAAAATTTGGGGAAAAAAATTTTGGGAAAAAAAAAAAAAATTAAAAAAAAAAGTTTTTCCCCCAAAAAAAAAGGAAATTTTTAAAAAGGAAAAATTTGGGGGAAAAAGGGGGGTTTTTTTGGAAAATTTTTTTTTTTAAAAAAAAAAATTTTTTTTTTGGGGGTTTTTTTTTTAAAAAATAAAAAAAATTTTTTTTTTGGGTTAAATTTTTAAAATTTTTTTTTTTTTTTTAAAAAGTTTTAAAAAAATTTTTTTAAATTTTTTTTAAAAAAAAAAAAAAAATTTTTTTTTTTTTTTTGGGGGGCCCCCCCAAAAAACCCCCCCAAAACCCAAATCCCAAAAACCCGGTTTTTTCCCCCCTTTTTTTTTCCCAAAAGGGGGGGGGGAATTTTTTGGGGTTTTAGAAAAAAAAAAACCCCCCCCAAAATTTTTAAAAAAATTTTTTTTTTTTTTTTTTTTTAAAACCCCCAAAAAAAAAAAAAAACCAAAAATTTTAACCCCTTTAAAAAGGAAAAAGGGGGGGGTTCCGGGGAAAAAACCTTAAAAAATTTTGGGGGGAAAAAAAAATTTTTTTTCCCAAAAAAAAAAAATTTTTTGACAAATTTTTTAAAAAAAAAAATTTTTTTATTGTTTTTAAAATTTTTTTTAAAAAATTTTTTTAAAAAAAATTTTTAAAATTTTTTTCTTTTTTAAAATTTTTTTTGGGGGGTTTTCCAAAAAATTTTTTTTTTTTAAAAATTTTTTAATTTTTTTTTTGGGGGGTTTTTTTCCTTTTTTAAAAAACCTTTTTTTTTTTTAAAAATTTAAAAAAAAATAAAAAATGGGGGCCCCCCCCCAAAAAACCCCCCGGGGGAAAAAAAAAAAAAAAAAATTTTCATCAAGATTAGCAGTTAGTAATTATATACCGAGTTATTCAAGATTGGGGCGGATAATATGAAGACTAAGTCTTCTACTGAGACTATAGCTACGATGACTAATTTTAAGTGAAAATTATTTATCTTTTGATGTATTGTGAATTGTTTGAAAATGTGCATCATTTTATATTATTAAATTTATGGGTATAATTATTATGTTTGTATTTTGCGTTTTACTTAAAACGTAGTTTTAAAAGAGTAAGTTTTACTACTGTAGTTATGTAGGTTAGTACATATATTCTGTATTTATTATTGTTGGGGGGTATTTTGCTCATCACACCTACGTCACAACGGTGGACCGCAACATCTTGAAAAAATTAAAAGTAGACCACGCCATGTAAAAATCTGCCCACCCCTGCCATAAGTCCTCACATTGTCGGGGTGTGGAATTTTATACAGTGGAGTTTTAGCTCAGATGTATGGTTCGAAATTACGACGTTCGTCGTCAATAGTCATCGTATTGATTGAAGGATAATGCCTGATGAACTCAATTATCAGATCGATAGATATACTGACATCAATATACAGCATACTTACAAATACAGCGTTTCTCAAACTGTGGAGAGTGCCCCCTGGGGGACGAGCATATTAAACAGTTAAAAATAAATCATTTGTAATAAGTATTATTTTACTCCAAGGAATCAAAACAAAAAATATATTCTGACATAATAAAAATTAAATACACATTTATACGTATATAATATACTTATAAATGTATCAGTACTGCATAATGTTTTTGATAATTAATTTATCAACACTGAGTTAAAAACAAATTTAATAATTACTATTGGTTCCCATAGGATTGTCATATACAAAATTTAATATTTATCTTGATAATTTGAATGGTTTATAATTAAAGTCGTATTGTAGCTTTAGTGTCGGAGAACATTTTTATATTGTAATTGTATGGTATGAAAATTATGATTTAAAATGGGGTCGTAAATATTGAAAGTTTAAGAAGCACCGAATAAATATAAACATTTTAAAATGAAACTAATTTAATTTGGGACAAGGTATCACACGAATCAAAAGTTTTGATGGATATTCAAAGGAAAATTTAATTGAATTATATAAAAAAATTTTAAAATTTCAAGCAAGTGCAAGTTGAATTTTATGTGGTAGCTGTATTCAACAGATTAAAAATCCAATAATAGAATGTTTTATACTTACACTGAAAATATATAGCTAAAAATTTAGAAACTTAAATATATGCATACATTTTTAAGTTTTCTAGATAGCATTAAAGTATTCGATACGTTTAGCTAGTCTCTTAAATTATCATCATAGTACACAAATTTTATTACAAAATGTATAATAAATTACGTAAATTTGAATAATATAAATATTAATAATCCATTAATAAAAAATAAAAGTAATACAACTATAATAATGCAATATTATGGAAGTTTATAGTATAAAAATTTAATTTGTAGTTTAATTCAATTCACACATATTATGTAAATCCAGATAGGAACACTTATGCTGTGCAGAAAAGAGTAGAAAACTAGAAAAACATTTTTTCTCAAAAGATCGGAAGCGAAAGCCATCAAATTTGCATTTTCCATTTACTGGAAACATACTCTTTTTCCTCAATGCACCGTTTTCAAACTTTTTTCCCTCTGTATTTCACAAGAATGGTTAGCATTTCCCCTAACATAATATACACTGTCATGGCAGATAAAATTAAGTGTAGTTAGTGTGTTAGTACGAGAATTTGGAGAGAAAATTATCTTCTTTCAAAAATTATTTGCATTAGATTTATTAAAAAAAGCGATAGCACAAATTCCAGAATGCGATTAGCATTTCGCTTAGATTTAATATGCTAAGTCGCTTTAATTAAAGAGAGAATGAACTGCGTTTGATAGACCGAATATTCTCTTTTGAAGTTATAATGTTTTGATGCACATATACAGGGTTTGTAACTTTGTTATGTGAACAACATTTTCTCCCAAGTTCTAGAACAGGGGTGGCGAACCTTTATGGATCAAAGTGCTATTTTTTCTAAAGAAGTGTTTAATGGGGATTGTGCAGAAATAGTATGTAAGAGTACTAAATCGTAACAACACAAAATTCTTTATTTACTACAAAAATGCCTTTTGTACTGTATAGTTGTTAATATTTTAGTTATACATGTAATTTAAATTACAGTACACATTAGTGTGACTTCTGTTGCAGATTGGATGGTACATAAATTATATTACTAACTTACTTTGCTGTGGTTCACTTTTTTGACAAGAGGATTTGGAATTTGTTACAAAATGCCGTTTTACAGACAATATTCTGCATACTTCTATTGCAGAACCTAAGACACACACCGCTTTGTCGCCTTTGTTAATAATGCCATATTTCTAGATTCAACAAATTTGAAATTCCGTTTCCTTTACTATCTTGCACTTTGTGTTCTTTTGCTGAACTAGCCATGTTAAATAACAATTAAAAACCATATATATATATATTCCACAAATAAACTTTAAAATACAGTTGTGTCAATGAAGACGTAGAAAATTGTAGTCCACGATGTAACTAAAGCAAGACAATAAAAAACGAGCGTGCTCTCCGTCGCCCCGCGACCAATCACTTGCGTTTGTTCTTAATACTTTAACGTGAACTTTGTTATTTTGAAATAGAATGCAAACCATTTTGATCGCTGGTGTGCCCAAAATATTGTGTCGCGTGCCATTAATGGCACGCGTGCCACTGGTTCACCATCCATCTGTTCTAGAATCTTTTCTGATTCAAAGAGCAGTAAATGGATGAAATAACAAAAATAATTAAAGTAGATAATTAAAATACATCTTAAATTTGAACTATTTGGTAAGGGCTTATATCATTTATATAGAGTAAATAGAATACTTATACTATCTGCGAGGAGTAAAACGTTGAGTAATTACATTATGACCAACCCTCTCGTAGAGCAGGGGTCAGCAAACCTCGGCTCTTTGCGTAGATGACTGCGGCTCTTCCGACTCTTCTGCCTTTATTTATAACTAAAAACATTTTTCCTCCTACTAAAAATTATTGCTTCCCTCTTCCTCTTTTTTATACTTCCAACTATTAGTTCCCTATATATATGCATATACAGTCGAACCTCCATATTACGAACCTCTATATGGCAAATTTTCATGGGTGAGTGAATATTAACGTCGCACTGCTCAGCTACAAGAGGGCTTTTGACGATGGACCACGTCATTTTGAACCATGGTCAAGTGAAGTGGACGACACCTAACTGGCCCCCCCCTCTTTAACACCACACCAACGGGAGGACGTTTCCTCTCGACAGATTTGCGTGCATCGCTGCCTAAACGGGGGTCTTTGTGGTACTCCCAAACTCGTGACAAACCACCACGATCCGATACCTATACCACTCGGCTCCGCGGCCCAACTTTTTCTTAAACCCAAAGAACTTTTCCCCAATAGCAAAGTGCTTTTTTCTACCCTAACGAACTTTTCTTGTGATTAAATTTTTTTTCTCACTATTTTTGAAGTATTTCTGGATATTTCAAGTTGTTCTGTCTTTCTATACATTTAATGGTGGTCTTAAATATTGAGCTGCTTTTATTAGGTGCCTAAATTGCTGTGAGAGCAATAGAATTCTGTTTAATCCAAAAAGTGCAACCTTTAAAACCCATTGTCTAGTTCAGGGGTGTTCAACACGCGGTCCGCCAGTACGTAAGTTGCGGCCCTCCGACTCTTAAAAATATTTTAAATATCAGATTTTTAAAGTTTTTTCATTTTGAAATTTATTTGAGGGGAAATATATTATATATATATATATATATATATATATATATATATATATATATATATATATATATATATATATATTTGTGCTTGTTACCTGTTCTTGTTTTAAAATAAATCCTTTTTGATAATAGAAATGTCCTTTAGATTAAAATAGATATACATTTTTTTTATCAAACAGTTACATTTGATTTTACTATAGTAAATTACTTTTTAATAATTTCGAATTGCATATTCTTTACTATGGATGAATTTTAGTAAAAAACATTCTCACCAATGTAGTGTGCGACAAAGGCAGTCAGAGATGTTTTTAAAGTTAAAAATATTCAGGACGGTAGAGATAAAGGACAATGTATACTTAATCGTTTTACCGAATGACAGCACTATCAAACTTCAACAGGACTAACGAAAGATCAATTCAATAGGAACACCGTAATTTCAAAGAAAATGACAACTTCGCAATATTTAAACATTATTGGATCATTGCATTATTATAAATACACAAACATTGTTATGTATCATGTCTGTACATGAAAAATAATGAAAACAATAATAATAATTCTTTTGTTTTAAATTTTTCACTCAATAAATGTTTTTTGTTTCGAATCTGATATAAGGTACATATTTTACGTATTGCAGCCCGCGAGATTATAATAATTTTTCAAAGTGGCTCGCAAGGTCATTTGGGTTGGACATCCCTGGTTTAGTTCTCTGGAACATCTTCGATTCCCTCTTCACCCTCAGTGGAGCTGTCTTGTGTCCCCGTGTCCTTGAACTAGTTTCCGTTCATTTGTAGTGCTGATCAACCGTACTAGTTGTTTCGTTTCTCGCAGCTCGTAAATGTCAAAACGTAAGACCTTGAGCATCAAAGAAAAAATTTAATTCTTCAGGAAGTGGATAAAGGTGACAAGAAACTTTCCTTGCAATTTTTGTTTGTTTGTTTCTTTCTTTTTTTTAAATAGATAAGATATTAAAAATAAATATATATTAATTAACAAAAAGGTGTGATTAATTACTTTTTTATTATATAGTGTTTATGAATTTAAAATTTGTTTTACGTGATTTATAACGAAAATTAAAAGATATCTATATAACGAATTTTCCATTTAACGAGCTTTTTTTCGGGATTTAACGACTTCGTTATATAGAGGTCCGACTGTATATATTAATTTTCAAAAAGATGTGAATAATTACTTTTTTTTAATATAGTGTTTATGAATTTAAAATATTTTTTGTGTGGTTTATAAAGATAATTTGAAGATGAACCTCTATATAACAAATTTTCCTTACAACAAACTTTTTTGGGGGGATTTAGTGACTTCGTTATATAGAGGTCCGACTGTATTTATTTATGTAATATCTTGTTCAAATTTTCAATCGTTAGTAAAATACTTTTTATTCATACATTTAAGTTTAAATACATTTTTTTAAACTTGTAGTAGAAGATACTTGATATTAATACAGTTTTTTAATATTAATTCATTAATTAAATTTTAATTTTTAATTAAAAATTTATTCTGCATTGTGTCTGACGAAGTTAGATTTATCTGCAACAGATGGCGGTGGTAAGTTTTTCTAACGAAGTAGGAGATGACTTAAATTTTTTTTATATTACTTGTGTGATCCTTTTTCATCATCTATTATTCACTTATAGTGAAAAATGTACTCGTTATTTTAACATTTGATTTGGCATAAGACAGTTACTACTGCATTAAAAATTTCCCATTAATAAAGTTTGCTGAGAATCAAGTGAAAATATTAGAATTTTATTAAAAATATTCATAATATTATTATATGTATGCATTTACTTAAATTAATGTACTTAAGGTGTCCGACTACGTTCGGAACCGTGATTTTAAAAAGAGTTTTAAATTAAATATTTTGATATTTAGTGTCACTTAGATTAAAAGTATATAAAAATTTTTAAGAATATATTACAATAAAATTATTTAAAGTACAATATTTTGACAAAAATGAACATAGAATTACCGTTTTCAAAATATTCTCCTTTTGTGAAAAATGCTTCTATTATAACAATATTTTCCCTGTATATAAGCTCAGACCTCTCTACAGGGGCTCAACTAAATTTTGAAAATATTAACTTAGAAGTGGTTGGAACCCATATTTTACGACAACAAGGGGAGCAATTTTAAAGAAAAACGCTGATAAATATTTTTAATGGTGGTAACTCTGAAAATAATGTGAATTTTTCAAAAACCCTAGTTCAGACTTTTCTGGAGAAGTCTTTACTTTATATAAGTTTTGTGTGGGGAAATATTATTTAGAAGCATTTTTATAAAAAGAAATTTTGAAAAGATTATTCTAAGTTAATTTTTGCCAAAATTTATTTAAATAATTTTTGTCAAATATTCCTTAAAACAACTTATACATGTATTCTAATTAAGCATACTAAATATCATGAAAATATCCATTTATGCGCTTTTAAAATTCGTGGAATAGTCGGATAAAAATCTGATATACATGGGGATATATTGGACATGGACATGGAGACATGTATTTAATGGTTTGCATCTATTAAATGGAAGGACGGAGGAAAATACCAATAACACAAGATTGTAGTTGCATTTTCCCGTAACATAAGGAACTTAACCGAGTTGTTGCTATAGCTATGTTTTACCATCGCATAAAGATTTTGTATTTGATAGTATCTTACAACTTTGTTTCCTTTTTTTATAGGACTCACGATGTTTAATTTGTCTTATATTTCCAAAAATTTTTTTTTGTATTTTATTGTAAGCATCGGAGGTGAAAAAATATTTCTAAAATCCAGCCCTGTCAGCATGATCTTTTTCAGAGAAAGCCGAATCACTATAATTTCACGAACCTAGATGATTCATGAATAAAATAAATGAATACTGTCTGCATTTTAAATACTTTAAATGCGTCGATATTCTTATATAAGGATTAAGATCAATACATGAGAACAAATTGACAGCAACTCCTGTACCAAACAACCAATTAGCCTCGATACCAAATTAAATTTCGCCGCTGCTTGTAGTTAATTATCTTTTGACAGAAACACAGGGAACTCTATATTTATCATAGATAATTCTTGTTGATATAAAAAAAAAAAATACCATTTTAGAAGGGGCAAACGATCTAACCCGGCGGAAAGCATTATTACTATTTTTTAAAAAATAATCAAACCTTTTTTAATAAGATTAAAATAAAAAATAAAAAAAAGATTTTTTGAAGTTACTTTGCATGAATGAAAAGTTACCCCAGGGGCGTTATTACAAAAGATTACAAATAATAGATAAATTTACCCGTGTATTCAAATGTCGATATATTAATAGGGTAAACTTAGCAAATATGGGCACATTTAATCAGTAACCATATTACTCGGAACGGTTTTCAATTGGTGTACTGGTACTGCGGCGTTGGCAATGCTCATGCGCCATGGCGACTATGTGATTTGTTTGTGCTGTTGTGCGGTTCAAGCAAAAGTGCAAACAGACCATTTCTAATTTAAGTACAACTACCAGATACTTCAAATTGGGGTTGTTGTTGTATTTTAGTTACTTTAATTAACACGCATAATTAATTAATTTTATAGGAAACCTATAAATGTTGTACTCTTATGCGAGTGTAGTAGCCGTTGGTGAGAGGGAGTTTTGTTCTTTCAACCTCCGACTACAGTGATGCCAACTATTGAATAATGTCATTAGAGAAAATATGGGCAGTAAAACTAAGGGTAATATGGGCGGTACCAAAATTTAATGAAGTAACGCTTACCACCGTTATACTCCTGGACTATCCTCTCGCCCTATATATATATATATATATATATATATATATATATATCTTCCTTCACAAACCTCATCCTCTTTTTCAATTCCTACTATTAGTTCACTCTCCTATATATATATATCTTGTTCAAATTTTCAATCGTTAATAAAATACTTTCTATTCACTCCATTCAAGTTCAAATACATTTATTAAACTTGTAGTGGAATACACTTGATGAAAAAACAGTTTTTTCATATATTAACTCATTGATTAAATTTATTTTTTAATTTTAAATTTATTCTGCATTATTTTGTCGAAGTCACAACAGGCTGCAACAGATGGCGCAGTACGTTTTTCGAACGAAGTAGAAATTGACTTTAAAAAAATTATATTACTTGTTATAACTTAGTCCAAATTATACAGTAACACATGGCTCATCTATTGTCACTACTGAATTCGCGCAGTCAACAGCACCATTTTGGGCGAAACAGAGTCCAATGACAACTATGAAAACAATCTGCGGAAATCGCGGAAGACATAAGAATGTTGTAAGATAGCTGACAAACAAGGGCAGAAGGTCTGGGTTCTACGAAGGAGAGAGTTGCCAACGAAGGTCGTAGAGAAGGTGTAGGGGCAAAACGCGGAGTAAAAGCAAACCGAATGCATCCTGCATTTGTTCTGTTTGTGGTGCTAACTACTGTGATTAAAATCATGAACAGAAATGGTTGTAATGTTGTGGTTTTTGTTCACCCTGGTTCCATGAGGAATGTGTCCAGTTAGAGAGTGACCCTTTTTTATTGTAATGAGCGTAGTGTATCATTACAAGGACACAAGGACAAGTACTTATTAAATATCGTTTTTCTTTAAATTAGTAACAATTTGTGTTAATTTAATTGTTTATCTGATTTTCACCATTTAATTATTTAAGTATTTTAATATATAGAGATAAAAACTTGCCAATTTTTTTTTGTGATACAATTTGTTCTATAACAAAGGTTTAAATTTACTTCTTAATCATTTACCAAACATGCAATTTGTGTAAAAATGCATTTCCGATTGGAAAACGTAAAATTAAAAGATGGTAGTTTCCCTTAATCTTTTTTATAATGCAACCTGCCCATATTTCCGACAATTGTGCCCACATTACCTAAAGTTTTAGTCAAAAATGGGAAATTAGTTTTGGAGCTGATTTATACACACAGTAACACGAGTTAGAAATTGGTTCATATATACCATTAGAAAGTCCATACTCTAAAGTTTGAAATATCTTAATTTCGGAAAAATTAAAAGTGTTTTGGTGTAGTATTTTTTCATTAAATGTCTTGGTGTCCTATATACTCCAAGTTTTCCCTATATTTACAATATAAAAATCAAATATAAGGCGTGTTCAAAAAGTAATGATCTGTATTTTCTCTGCAAAAACAAATCAAGTGAATTACGCGTCCTTGTGTGGAGATGAGTTAGGGACATTCATGTGGAAATTTTCTCGCAACCGCATTTCGCGTCAGTCGGTAACAGACGGCCTCAAGTGCAGATGAGTAGCTATAGCTCGTCGGATTTTGCAAAATGGTAGAATGATTTGAGCAGTGGTATTGCCTTACATTTTTGTAAAGCTTGTTGATATCCTAGCAGAAACCATTCGCCAGAATCGGCAGGTTTCTGTGAGCTTCTTATGTGTAACTATGTGATACAACTGTGTTTCAAAGATGGACATGCATCATATGGCAGTGAGCCGAGCACCGGTAAACTCTCAACAAGTTGAAACGTCAATGTCACCAATGAAGTGTGTACCTTGATCGTGCGGGATCGTTGTAGATAGCCTCCGAACTTGCGAATAAGTTGGGAAGAAGCGTTGTTCGATAGATTCAATTTCAACCGAGGATTTGGAAATAAAGAGTGTTAGAAAAATTCATGCCGAAGTTGCTGAAGAGCCCCCACCCATTTTTAACTAACTTGGCGTTTTTGGTCTAACACAGCTTCTTTGCTTTTCTAATGGGCTGCAGATTGGTATTTTTACCTTTGAAGACCTAGTACATTCCCCAGGAGCTGGTGTCACTTTTTAGTGTGGCACCATACAGGCGATACAAATTGCCACAATTAATTTTGACGCCCAGTTTCCTCCCCAGAAGGATGACATCTGAGCTCTCAGGATGCAAAATTGTACTTCGGAATTTAATTTTACCCAAAACACCTAAGCCAAACGGACACTCAAGGGATTTTTTACATGCCGCATAACCATGCGCCATGGACGCTGTCGATTTTTTGCATTATGAAATTCCACCGACTTGAATCGGGGTAGAATCCGTAACCTTTGGAGCAGAAGGCCAGCGACAGAACAAACTACGCCACCCAGTTGGCTGGTCTAACACAGCATTACCGCGCATCTTCAATTTCCCGACATGGTTTCCTGGCTCAAGGTTCATGTTATATCTGTACGATTCTTCAAGGCGGAACTGGTGACAAGTCTGTTCTCTTGGATATTAGTCAATGGAGACCATTGAAATCCTGCATGATGTTCAATATGGCCTACCTTAACCTATTGATTTCATATTAGCATGGCAGTCTTTGTATTCTGACTAATGCCAGCAGTAATATTTCAGAACGATAACGCACCTTCTTAATTCTCCACGATCCAGCCGTTATTAAAATTTGACACATGCGCTAGATATTTCCCCTTTTTATGCGAGGCATAACACCATCTTCTCACAAACAACCAGTATTCAAATGAGGTCTTCAAATGAGAAACACGCTGCTTGATTTTCCTTTTATACAGAGTTTGAGATACCATTTCTACCCCTTGCCTTGTCTACTTGCACTTAAATGTTAATCATTTGTCCCCAGCATCTTTTTACTACAATGCGAATTTGACGTACTCATGATCCTTACTTTCCGGTGCTGCAGCTTTAATGATCACACAAACAGCAGTGTATAATTTGGTATTAATTTGCATTACATTTCAATAAAATTTACTTTAATATATTTAAATAAAATTATATATAATAAAATGTGTAAGAAAAGGTACAAGTTCCTGGATTATTTTTGAAGTTTAATTAATCGGTAAATAATGTCACAGAAAAGTTTATTTTATTCAATTACAAAAACGTATTATCATTTAATGAATATATATAAAGATTCAAAGAACTAGCGTAAAATTACAAATTGATGTATATTTTTCAAATATTTTTCTCAAACCCTATTTTATTTAGAGAGACAAAAAATACTAAACATCACAAACATATAACAAAAGTTTGTAAACATCAGTAATAATACAGTGAGAAACTTAAACCAGAATCAGAACAGGATGATAAAAGCTAAATGAATTTCTTGAAAAATTCTTAGTATCAGAATCGATTTTTTTCTCTATTTTGAAGGGAGAAAAAAAGCATGAGACACTTTTATCGAAGTCATTCATAAAAACAAAACAACGATAACAAAAAAAAAGTAACCTTTTCGTAAAAGTTTAAGATGACTAGAATAAAAATAGCTGATTGGTTTCTACTAGCTTCGGTACTTAGAAACTATACCGAACTATCGCAAAATAATTTTTGTTGTCAAAAATTTTACTTCGGTAACATGTTTCAGTTCGTAAGTATAGCAGACAAAAAAAATATGTGACCTGGTTTTAAAGTATAGGATATAAGACAAAACAAGTAATACTGGTAAAAAGGCGGCTGGCCTTTTTTTTTTTTCTAGAACTGTTTTTCTTGAACTAAAAGCACTTTAGAAACGGGTACGTAAGACAAAATGTGGGGGTATTCAATTGCTTCAATGTACAATTTTAATGTGTTTCAGTAAATGTGCAGTTCCTAAGAATGAAAAGCGAATACTTAATGGGTGTTTTAAAGTTTTAGTACACTTCGAACCCAGTAATTTTGTTTTCAATTGAATACTGCAGCGTTAAATAATTTATTAAACGGCAGATTTTGTTTCCCTTTAAAGGGGCTAAAATACTTTGTAATTTAAATCTGAGAATTAGGTTCGTTTTATAATCTATTTCTTGACTCAAAATGAGATAAAATACGAGAAAAAGGGGAAAAGGTATGGCATACATTACAATTAATTCGGTATATTTTGAATAAATCTATTTTTTAGTTTACACTTACCAGAAACTATTTTTTATAATAATAAGCAATGAATTTCTCACAATATCTTTATAAGGGTAGCTTTTAATTTATTTGGTTCATAAGATAATTTCTCAATGAGACGTGTCGCATCTTTTCTTACAAAGTTAAGTGCGTTGAAAAGATAATTCAAAGTGTTTGTGTTACAGATAAAATTTACTAAATCTGTTATATACTGTATAATAAGTATAGTTTCTAATCCCCTAAAATTCTTAGGTATAACAATGTGATCTCAGTTGCAATCTTTCTGGTACGTGGTTTTTTCCCCAAACATGCTTCATTTCTTGTTTAGATTGATTTTATTAAGGATTAGTAGAAAAATTAAAGATATATTTTATGGAGTTCGTATGAAAAAAGCCTTAATTATATTAATCCTTTAAAATATTAAATAATTGATAAAAGTGATTCCGCAAGATACACCTATTCTAGTTTTGATAATTTCCTTTTTTAATTATTTTTAAAAGTATACATTTAAGGAGGAATAAGTTTTACACATTCCATTTTCTAAAAGTCGAAATACAAATATCTGAAATTTATGTATTTTGTTGGAAACATCTCCATCAAAATTAAATTCAGGGATTCTTGTGCTTCTAAGTATATTTGAAAAAAATGCAAAAAATGAAAAACAGTTAAAATAATATAAAACATTAGATTGAAGCATATTAATCGAGAAATTAATCAAGAATTTTGAAGAATCCAAATCTGAGTAATATCTACGATGATAAATATCAGAAACATAATTTCGAAGAGTACATTCAAATTTCTTCTAATTATTGTTTCATCACATATACTGAACATTACATACAAATTCCTTATACTAAGCAAGATCCTATGATATCTTAGCATTAGCAAGACAATATAGTTCAGCAAGCGACAAGTCCTTTGAAGACTTATCTACACCGATTCTCTCTCTCTCTCTCATAGGTTTATTCTCCTGAGAGAAACCTACTTAAATTATCAACATATTTAGTTTGGTTTAAATTAATATCAATGTACAGCAGTGGTTTTCAAACTTTTTAACCAATGGACTTCTTTTTATAGTCAAAATTTCCCCCAAGTGAAAAAAACTACATAAATGCAAAGTATAAAAATTACAGATTAAAAACAAACGCTTTTTGATGAATTATTTATTAATTATAACTTTCGTTAAAAAAATATTGACTTGGATGAATTTGAGGAGATGTTATGAGTGTATTTATGTCCGTCCTAATTTTTGTGAGTTCGCAATCACTAGCACTAGATTTTAGTCGATTTCTTTTTTTATGTGATGAGGTTTTTATGTCATTGAATCCGCATTCTACTAAATTGAAAGACGGGAAAGTAGTCAACAACTTCTGTACAATAACCTATAATGCAGGATATAAAATTGGGATCTGTTTTTGTAACCAGAATTTGCAGTGCGCTTGTTTAAACATTGGTTTAAGTCCCTCATTTGTGGATACTTCAATAAGATGCTCCTGTATTAGTATAAATTCATCTGTGTTTGGGATCTGAGTTATTCCACGCGAAAAAGGGTTCAACGCCCAATAGGGAATATCCAAGTGAATTATTTTATTTATTTAAGTTTCCATAAAAATAAAAATGAATCAGATTTTTAAAATATTATATTAAACCTTGCGCGGAACCCCTGACGTTGTTCAGAGACCCCAAAATCAATTTTAATTTTCCACGGACCCACTGATAATATCGGGGACCCTGGGAGTCCGTAGGGACCACTTTGGGAACCACTGATGTATAGTAATATGAAAAGCTTTAACGATATATTTCGTTAATTTGAATCGATATCAAGTAATGATATTCACAGTGGTGTGACGTACACCCCCGCATCACAAGGGGCAGGGTTCTAGGGGGCCCAAAGTCTGACTGCCTCCAAGTACCTACTCTTTGTAAAATCTAACTTGGAGGCCCAAAACCTGATTTTGCAGGGGGGGGGGAATCAAGTGCTCTCCGTTACACCACTGGATATCAACAGGCGAACTAGAATCTTGTTTTACTATCTTCCGCTCAACACCATGTGAGAACTGCAAATGCAGCATAATAAAGCATAGAATTTTCGACATGTACTTACATAAGTTATCATGGGCATGTTCCATGCTGCAGCCACCAGGGCCTCTGAAACGCAGCTGTGATCGGGGCCGATGAAAGCCACCACCCCTTCTTCCTTCATCTGCGTCATCTTTTTGATGGTGATGGCCGTGTTAGGCTCCCCCGAATCGTAGGCGATAAATTTGAGATTGTGTTTGGGGAGCAATCCTGAGTCGGCATTCACCATGTCCACTGCCAAGGAGATGGCGCCACATATCAGCTTGCCAAGTTCCTGTATGAAAAAAGAACAATATATGAGAGTTGATGTTACTTAGGCCATCTACCAATTTCGCCTATCGTAAAGAAATCGCCAACTCAAAAATGTCGCCAAGTGCTGTCATCATTATTATTACTGTGTATGAACGCGTGTGGGAATGGTTTCAACTATTGGCTATGGACTTTTAGCAACGTATTTTGTTTTGACAACGCTAAAACACGAAAGTACCGAACAGATCTGTGGGAATACACTAAGTCATATTTACAGTAAAGTCTATGGATAATTAGTACTTTACATTTTTGTTAGTTTACATTACAAATTTGACTTTTCCTTCGGCAACTAGCTTGCTTTGGTCTGCGCCAACTTTTGTGTTCCGTGACTAGTTCTCCTGTGACCATTCTGTTGCAAAAATAAACAGCTGTTGAATTGAGTATAATAATGTAATAATATTATATGTTATGTATCTGGGATAATACACGATTTTATATTTAAGATAATATACTTTTGTGTTCAGGATACCTTTTAATCAATGTAATTTATGAAGAATTAAAACTTTTCCCTTAAGGTATCCGACTAAGTTCGGAACCGTGATTTTGCAAAAGCGTATAAATGGATAATATTTATGATATTGAGTGTAACTTAGATTAGAAAATGTATATAAAATTGTTTTAAGAATAGTATGACAATAAAAAATTATTTAAGTACAATATTTTGACAAAAAATTAACATAGAATGACCCATTTTCAAAATATTCTCCTTTTGTGAAAAATGCTTAAATTATAATAATATTTTGCCTGTATATATCTCAGACCTCTGTTCAGAGGCTCAACTAGAATTTTTGAAATATATAACTTAGAAGTGGGTTTATCCATATTTTACAACAACAGAGGGAAGAAATTTTTTAAGAAAAAGCTACAATTATTTCAATGGGTTGTAACTCCGAAAATAAATGTGAATTTTTCAAAATTGTTGTTGAGCCTCAGTACAGAGGTCTGAGCTATATACAGGCAAAATATTATTATAATAGAAGCATTTTTCACAAAAGGAGAACATTTTTAAAAAAGGTTATTCTAAGTTAATTTTTTGCCGAAATATTGTATTTAAATAATTGTTTTGTCAAAATTTCTTAAAAACAGTTATATATATGTATTCTATTCTCTGTGACACTAAATATTATGAAAATTATCCATTTATGCGCTTTTTTAAAATCATGGTTCCAAACGTAGTCGGATACCTTAAATGTACGTCTCTACTAGTTTAATTTTGTTCTGGTTGCTTACAACATTAACGTTTTCTAATGTAGGGATAAATCTATGAATATATGTGTGAATATATTGTATTGATAAGATTTCTAAAAATGTTCAAAGCTAAAATCATTCTGATTTGAGACTTATTATTATTCAGTTTTTCAAAACTGAATTCTATCGAGTATTACAAATGTTATCATATGCAACGCCATACATTAAGGCGGATTCATTATCAAAGATACACGAAAAAGGAATTAAAAAATATTGCTTTTATAAAGTGAAACTTTTGAAAAAATATGTAATTTGCGAATACAATTGCAAAACATAACAAAAATACAAGATGTGCCAGAATTACTTTTTTATATATTTGTAGAAATACTGAAAATTTTTTGTTTAATGAGCAATGCAAATAAAGCAATGATCTAATTCCGACTTAATTTTATATAGGAGTTACATTGATTTTATATGCTTTCACATAGACAGTATATATAATGTTGATATTAAATATGCATATGTTAATATTCTGAAGCAATGTATCTTACATAGTATAATTACGCGAATATTACTATGAACTATTTCCTCTTATATTACTGTTTCGAATTATAATTTCTTCCCGTGCAATAAATTAAATATATATTTCCTAGTTGAATTTTCTAACGAGTAAAATCTTCTAAAATAATAATTAAATGCTAGTAATAAATATTACAGTATACTGATTTTGCTGTGATTAATAAAGCTGAATGTTCTGAAAAGTATTGTAAAGCTACTATGATTCTAGATAAAAATAAAATAAAATAAAAGTTACTCTCCGTAAATAAAAAATTTTTGCCAGTGGTAGTAAAAATAATATATTTGCAAAAAAATGTTTTTTCTCGTTCTTTTATTGAGTGTTGATAGTTAAACCAACTTTCGATATAAGCACGGACGAGTCTGTTTGAGACATGACTAAGTGCATTGCTAATAAGGTATTTTCGAATAATTATACCAAAACTAAAAAAAATAATGTTCTGACTTTCTCTTTTTTTTTTAAAAAACAAATCCAGCTTTTCCTCTTCTTTTTTGCTTCTGTTAATGATAAGAAACACAAAAAATACGATGTAAATTTTCATAAAGATTTTTCAAAGCAAAATGCTCACTTTTATGCATCTTAAATTGAAAATGGATTTAATAGTGTTACCATAACAACAAATAGATAGATTTATTTAATTTTTTGAAGATGGTTTCGAAATCTCCAAAACGGGACACACGCTGAGTGATACTTGGGAGTACACCAAAGAAATAGGCTATATATAGGTACACACATATATCGTAAAATCCTTCATATAACGCGCACTCATACTTTCAAGCTGCAATTTTTAGTTTTTAGGTATTTTCGCCGCATAACCTCCCTTTTTTTTTTTACGAAGAAGCCCAATGCTCTTATGTTTTGAAGTCATCAATTCGAGGTACTATTCAAAGCTTAAGAAAAAAAAATAGTATACTTCTAAAACCGGGGTGGGCATTACGTCGATCGCGATCGACCGGTGGACCTCTAAGACATTTTGGGGTGACCGCCTGAAGATTTTAGCAATTAGTAATTACGAGTATATTGAGAAAATTCAAGGTAGGCTTTCAGTACGCAGACTAAGTCTTCTACTGATTATAACAACGAAAACTAACTTAAGACAAAAATGTTTTATTTTCTAATTTATTTTGAATTGTTTCATAATAAATTCATCATTTCATATAATTATATTTGTGGCTACTATTATTAAGTTTATATCTTGCGTTTTTTGCTTTAAACGTGGTGTTGTTTGTTTATTTTAGTTCTGTAGGTAAGTACATATTCTGTATTTATTAATAAGTTTTAATACTAACCTTTTTCTTACCTCATCACACCTACGACATTGGGCAGTAGCAAACGCAAGAATTTTTCAAGGGGAGGGGGGTGTCGATGGCCTACAATTCTCGTATCATACCCCAATACGCAGCGAAATATATATTTTTGATTTTGTCGATTGTAGGGAACAAAAAACAGCAAGAATAAATTACTGAATAAATAAATTAACATTAATTAATAAAATAATTAATAATAACAATTCCTTAATTACATTTTACGTACTATATTACATGGAATTATAATGAATCGGGGGAAAAAATCAAGGGTTATGAGGGAGCATCCGGGCAAGTGAACCTCTAACACTGGGTGATCGCAACACCTTGAAAAAACTAGAAGTAGCCCGTGCAATGAAAAAGTCAGCCCACCCCTGTTCTAGAACTACAACCCTTTAAGTTCACAAGGAATGTCATTTCTTTTAAAGAAACAGTACTTTGATCTATGTAAGTCTAATTTTTTTATATTCTCATATTTTTCTGTTTTTAAAAGCTCTCATTTTTATACCCGGTGTAAAACGCGCACCGTAAATTTCGATCACATTTTTTTTCTGTTTAAAAGTGTGAGTTATACGCCAGATTTTACGGTATATACATACACACAAATACATATATGATACGAGCACTTCTAATAATCATTTTCCTCATAGGAATACGCGATGAATATAGTTTGGAGACAACTGATAAACACCAGGAATATATAATATAATCACTCTTACCTTAAAAGAACTGAGGAATCCGATGGTGATATTAGGCTTGTTGGGATCTATGGTATGTTTGCCAAAGGTTGCGTTCATTCGCCTCAAGTCCACAACTGTCCGGTGTGGCTGAAGCTCTCCCCCAACAAGGACTTACAAACAAACTCGCTACCACAAAAGTAGTAGCCATAGAGTCCCGGTAATCGACACAATGTTGCCAGCATAGTATTTCGTCGCGAAAGTCCAATGTTTTTTATTATAAGTACAGCTCACAGACGAAAAATGTCTCATTTTTCACGCATCTGTAATTCCTTGTAAAAATTTTCCCCTTTTCTCCAAATCTTGAAGAAATATAGACGTTTAAATGACGGTAAAGTTTTGTTTCCTCTTCAAACGAAACGATAGCTGTGTCTTCTAAATCAGCATATCATTCGAGTTCTTTCGAAATGTTTGAAAGGAAACTTGATGTTTATTTTGAATCTGAAAAGAAAGAATCTTTTAAATAAACTTTCAAACAATTACATAACAGTTAAATATTAAAATTAACTTAGGAAAATACTACAGGAAAGAATAGAATCAAATATATCAGTAAGAGATGCTTTTATAAAATCTTTATGAAGTATATTAAAAAAAAGACAAATTCAATCCATAAAATTTACAAAAAGGTATTTACAAAATTATTCGATAAAGTATTGGTTAAAACTTTCAAGCAAGCTTAACCTTACATTGCTATCCTAAGTCAGTGACAACTTTAGAAAACATTATAGTTTTGCTTTTATGTCCATTGACTTTTTCTTGTTAGTAAATTATAGTTTAAAAAAAGCTAAAAAACACCCTTTTATAGTCAATCTTACTAAATTGTAACTTAATCTTTTATATATAGTCACCAAATCTGGAATTAGTCGCCAGATGCGGGATGGGATCTAAAAATGGGAAATAGGTAATTCTGATGATCCTGATCAGGACAATGAAACAAAATTATTAAATAATTGTATGAAACTTATAAAAGGGTGTTAAAAAAAAGCTCTCATTTTTCTTGGTTCAAATATTCAAAATTGAATTCTATGGTTCTAATATTATGATTTAAAAAATATTTAATAATAATCCGTCATCCTTTTGTTTTATGATAGTTAATAATGCTAGCTCAATCCAATTTCAATCCAAAATTTATTAATGCATGCAATTTATAACACATATAAATTCTATATTATATATTGACAGTGATAGAGTTTTAAATATATTTTTCAAGAAGCATCGAGTGTTCTTTAGGACTAAAAATAACCGTGTATCAAAACATGTTCAACTAAATAAATATCCCCACCAAGAATTTCCGAAAAATCTAAACTCGCATTATCTGTCACAGAGGTGATTCGAATAGCTCGAGTGTAAACTAAAACAAAATTACTTTCCTTATCTGTGACTTAGAGGGAAACCATGTCAAAAGTTATAAATTGATGTTGCTGACTGCTGTTGATGCTTAGGCTTATTTTTGAAGTTAGTTTTAGTTTGAGTGAAAACAGATGATGAAACTTTCATCACTTCAAAAACTTTGGTAAACTTGGAAATCGAATATTCTTCTGCTTATGTTCATAAACGTAAAAACAATTTCATATTCTAAACCAAAGTGATTAAAGATTGAATTTTATAAACATTTTTGAAAAGTAATGTACTTGGATGACAATGTAAACAGCGAAAGAAAACTAAATAATCTATTTATTTTAAATGAATTTGTAGTAATTTTATTGTATAAAATCAATTAAGTAGTAAAAAATTATATTTTACTAAAATTTTATAGATTTTTATGACTTGAAAAATTTGCTTGAGGAAACAGTTCTGAGAAATAAACGATTTTTCTATTTTGGTTTGAAATTATAAATACTTACTTTAAAATTATTCTATTAGATTTATTAGTTTAAAGTTTTGATTGTACATACACATGCATGCTAACATGCATATATATGTGGACGTATGCATGTATACATAATCCAGTAAACTTTCTACATACATATATTTGTAAACAATAATGCACATAATAGATTACCATAATTTTTCACATATTCTTGTTTTCAACATTTCCAATTTCTCTCCTTCTTTAAAATAATATTAGTTTAAATATTTTATAAAGATGGCGTTAGAGTTTTCAGTCTAGCAGTGCATATTTCCGTCCATTTGATACTTGGTTCCATTTTTTAATTTTACGTTTTCATAATTTCAGGAATGTTTTTTGAATTAATGATTGCTTTTTTCAATTCTTTTCTCTTTGCTATTATTTCCATTAATATATTACAATTTCAAATTCGTTACATTTTTCTTATCAGCATACTGTTTGAATATACGTTCAGATTTTGAGTTTAACTGATTTCAGCTCAATTTTGGTTTCTGTTCCTCACTACTTTTCTAATACTATCATGTATAAGCTTTCTGCAGTAAGGAATGGTTCGAATTCTATAAAACAAACTTAACCCTACATCGCTGCCCTAAGCCAGTGATAGCTTTAAAAAAAATAAAAGATTTACATTCTGGTCTCATGACTTTTTCTTGTTATAATAGATCTTCATTTCCTTCGTTTGAAATTGAGAATTTCATCCTATGGATTTAAAAAATATTTAATACCAAATCAACATTCTTTTGTTTTTTGATAATTATATGTTTTCTGTTAGAGAACAAATTTCAAATTTTTGATTACACTTCCACACGATGTTCCTGTCATAAATCTTTATCATTTCTTGTACAAAAAATTGTCTTAATCATACCAAATTTATAACGAAATTCCCATATTTGAATTTACAAAACAACAAGTCAGTGTTAAGGAATTGAATTGTATTTCGAAATTCTAGATTATAATATCATTCCTTATAGTAGGTTAATAGTGACGAAATTGCTAGAACTATTTCTACATAATGTGTTTCCCTTATGTTTCAAAAAATGATTTAACTGGAGAAAGAAAATTGATATGTCTGCTCGAGATATCAAAAACATCATAAAAAAGACGTAACATTTCTACATTTCCTTCAAGTTAGATATTTTTATAGCTTTTAGTTTTTACTTAGATAACATGGTGGACATTTTTATTTTACCGCTGAAGAACTATAAGAAAGTTTCTACTAGCAGTCTGATGTGATAGTAACCATAGCAACATATCACCAAGAAGTTTTGTATTCGGTTTGAAATTGCTGTTATTGAACGTTGATTCCTATTTGTTGAATGCTATCCTCATACGACTGTAGAACCACTTAAAGAAAAGTTGAAGTAGCAGTAAATGCTGAATCAGAATGAAACTTGTAGGTAATATAAGAAGCTGTATACAAAATAGAAGTAAAGCTGTATTTTATAGGCAACATTTGCCAAATAATCTTTTTATAACATAAAAACCGTAATATTATGCAGATGTAAGGATCCATTTTTATTGTTTAAAGTAGATGTTAAAGTGCAATAACACGTTAAGGTATCCGACTACGTTCGGAACCGTGATTTTGCAAAAGCGTATAAATGGATAATATTTATGAATTTAGTGTCACTTAGATTAGAAAATGTATATAAAATTATTTTAAGAGCAGTATTACATTAAAAAATTATTTAAGTACAATATTTTGACAAAAAATGAACATAAAACGACCAATTTTCAAAATATTCTCCTTTTGGGAAAAATGTTTTTATTATATAATAATATTTTGCCTGTATATAGCTCAGACCTCTGTACAGAGGCTCAAATAGAATTTTTGAAATATGTAACTTAGAAGTGGGTTTATCCATGTTTTAAGACAACAGAGGGGAATAATTTTAAGAAAAATACGCCGATAATTATTTCAATTGGTGGTAACTCTGAAAATAATGTGAATTTTTCAAAAAAAGAAAAAAAATAGTTCAGACTCTCTGGAGAAGTCATTACTTTATATAAGCACACACACACACAAAATATTGTTATTATTATAGAGCATTTTTTATAAAAGAGAACATTTTGAAAAAAGGTTATTCTAAGTTAATTTTTTGCCGAAATATTGTATTTAAATAAATTTTTTCTGTCAAAATGTCCTTAAAACAATTTAATATATGTATTCTAATCTAAGTGACACTAAATATCATGAAAATTATCCATTTATGCTCTTTCTTAAAATCACGGTTCCGAACGTAGTCGGATACCTTAAAAGTGATTTCAATTACTTAACATAAATATCACGTGCAAGGATACAAATAAAAATAAATTTTACGTCTGTTTTTGTAATGAAATAATTATAAATTGTAGTTATTGATTAACTATGGTAAAAACCCAATATGGTAGCAACCCTAGCAATACATTTCTGACAAGATTTTAATACCATACAAAAAAGGATTAAGTTTAAAAGAGATATAATTATACGTACTTTTATTTTTTCATGAGTTTCGACATATTAATTTTTTAATTGTATTTTAGTAAGAAATTTATATATTTATATTTATATTTAAAAATGAACATAAAATATTTAATCCTGAAAAAGATCGTTGATAAATAATTGGAAATCAATTTTTAAGGAGACATATTACTCTAAAATGACCAAAAGATTGAATTTTTTTATCATCTCATTTTAATTGTGCGACTTTTCAAAGTATGTGTTTAAAATTTCGTTGCTCCCAACTACATTATTTAGCCATATATTTACTAACTTTTTTTAACAATATGTCGAAGCTAAAACCAAAAGAAGAACACGTGACATCTGCATTTAGCTGTTACATTTACCAGGTGACTAAAAGTTCGTTAACATTTGAAAATTCAATAATGCAAGGAATAATGTAAGGAGAAAAGGTAAAAATTGACCCTTCCTTAAAATGACATGGGGTTTTATTGAAACCAAAAATAGTGCAAAAAGTGGCCAGCAGATGGTGCTTTATAAGCAATAATTTGCATAACAGCTTATTTTTAGCAATAAACGATGTTCCCCATAACAACTGTTTACCATGTTGGCCGTCATTCATCAACAATACCTGTGGTAAAGGGAACACAGTTTAGAACAGTACTATACAGCAGTACTTCTCAAGCTTTCAATAACTGCGACCCAATTTTCAATCATAATTGTCATCGCCCCCCATACAATAATAATGTATTGAACACAATAAAAATATACTTTGAAGCTAAAGCTACAATACAACATTAATTATAAACCATACAAACTATCAAATATTAGTATTACATTTTGTACATGACAAGCCCATGAGAGAGGCACCAGTAATTAATAAACTTGTTTTTATTTTCCATATTTATAAATTAACTATCAGAAAAATTGTGAAGTACTGATACATTTATAAGTATATTATATCCGTGTAAATGGGCATTTAATTTTTATTATGTCAGACTGAATTTTGTTTTACTTCCTTTCAGTAAATTAATACTTATTTTAAATCTTTTACTTTCGACTTTTCAATAAGTCCACGCCCCCTTACAATGATATCACGCCCCTAGGGGGGGTGCCCCACAGTTTGAGAAATGCTGCAATACAGCATATTTGTAGGTATAGTGAGAAATTGCCGATGAAAATGTTGTCTTTAGCATCTCTAATGAGGTCGGACAATCACGGTAGACTTGCGACTTCATATATCTTTACATCTGTGGCAACCGCCTTAAATTGTAATTTAGCTACTGTAGAATGGCAACACTTATAATTCGATTGTTTTGCTTGATTGAATGTAGAAAGTATGTTCCATATTCAACTCATCTCATTCCGTCAAATATTTATCTTTGTTGAAATCTACTGAGTTGCTATCATTAGGAATTATCTTCATCGCAACGATCAATAGGATTTTATAGTGGTGACCCGCGTTTTTATTTATTTTGAATAAGTCAGTAAATAGTTCGGATCCTACCACTGAAATTGCTACAGTTTCGGGGAAAGTACCGCCATTTTGGAGTGGTAACCCAGCAATATGGTTTATCCAGTTGGAATCCTAGTTCATTAACACAGTGGAATAATTGTATAATACTCTCTAAATAACACACTATCATTGTATCCATTGAATCAGATGTATCCACTGTGTTTCTGAGCGTCGTTTGACTGGCGAAATCTGGATTCTTTCAGGCAGTCGAAGTGATATTCAGTATTTAAACAATTGGAGACTACAAAGGAATAAATATTATTGATAAACGCAGGACTCTGTCCGGTTCTGCCGTGATTCATCTGCAGTGGATTCCTTCCCATGTGAATTTGAAATATAATGATATTGCTGATGACCTTACAAAGGGTGGTACTTCAATGACTCAGGTCAATGAGGGACTCTGACGTACCTTGAACTATACTCGAAATGTAAAGCCACCAAAAACATCTGGAAACAACCGCCACAGCATCCCTGGTATCTTAGTCAGTGCCCTCCAGCAGCAATCAATTTTAAAGGTGACAGGAGAGATCAAACTAATTTTACTCGACTGTTACCAAGACTTTTCCAATTTTCTCCAAGTGTAATGATGCAGAGGCTACTCCGCAACATTTACTTGATTGTGTTGACTTGGAACGATAGGCCCTTTTGAAGAGGTTTATTTTAGTTATAGATTTTTTTAAGGGTGAACAAACTCATGGTTCTGGTCTCATTCAGAGCAGAAGGATAAGAAAGAAGAAAATAATATGTCCTTGCTCAGGTCAGTGACATTATTATTTATTCGCCATAATTAGGTGATTGGAGGTCTGGGAGGCCAAACATGACGGAAGTGGTGGCTCAGCACGCGATCATTTACCAAACAATGAGTGCAAGAGATCTTTCACAACCTTATGGTGTTATGATCGTGAAACTACAGCAATGGAGTCTATGACGGGCTCATCGCGATTTCTATTAAAACTCTTTTTGGGTTTCTTTGGGCCAGAATGGCAATTCTTTCCAACCAACTCAAGAAGTGAAACGTGAAATATGCAAATTAGGAATCTGTATAAATAGTAGAATTTAGCGTATGCAGGGTGGCTATGAGAATTGAATATGCGAGGTCTGTGTTTACAATTACCTAAGTTAAGGTGAGAGGAAATCCTGTGTTCAAGATTGAATCTATCTGTCCCTGTGCGATCCTGTTAAAGGTGGATACCATTCCACACGAGTTAAAGCCACGTCAGTTAGGATTCAAGCTACTAGGAACTGTGTACTTATTGAGATTAGGATTAGTCGGTAATGTTAGACATAGTGGTCAGTTACGCGATTATTTGGTAATATGTATTGTGTGTCTCCTCACCCAAGATCCACTTGGTTTGAATACTAATATTATTATTGTTTCTTGTTTAAGTTAAGATCTTAATAAAGATAAGTTAAGATTATGGCAACGTCTGGTTCTTCATTCACTCCCACATCTCTAAGTCGCAAGGATAATGTAGAAGTAGGACAACCCCCATGGGAACTTGCCTTACAAGTCTTCATTCTGATAGAGCAGATAGAACTGATTCTTCTTCATAGCTTTACTAACAATATCTTTTCTGTTAAAGTCAACATGCCTCAATTGCTGATGCATCTGTTTCATCTCTGACTACAACCCATTTTATATCAAAATTTTCATGTGGCCTTCTTGACATTTTGCTGTCCAGCACCATTTGTTAGCCATTTTTTGCACATTTTTTCTGTTTCATTAAAACCTCATGTCTTTTCAAAGATATGTGACAATTTTACCCTCTACCTACATTATTCAGTGAATTATTGAATTTTCAAATACTAACTAACTGTTGGTTCACCTGGTATTTTACTGGTCATAAAAACTTTAAATGGCCTTTTCTGAGTTTATATTTTTCACGATAATTGTGTATTTAAAAAATACTAACACAGTTTGTTTTGCATAGTATAATAGATGATTCTGTGCGTGGAATAAAGATCTAAGACATAAGCTCCCAACCTTTTTTGAGCTGGTGCTCCTTTTTCTAGTGAATATTTTGATACCCCTCCCTCCTCCCACTACAGAGCGGCCGCGGTAGCCGAGTGGCATAGGTATCAGACCGTGGCTTGCCTTGTCACGAGTTCGAGCCCAGTACCACTAAAGACCCGCCGTGTAGGGCAGTGATGCACGTTAAATCTGTGTCGAGCTGAAACGTCCTCCCGTTGGTGTGGTGTGGTAGTTAGGAGGGGTGCCAGCTCAGGTGTCGTCCACGTCACTTGACCATGGTTCAAAATTACGTGGTCCGTCGCCAAAAGCCCTCGTGTAGCTGAACAGTGCGACGTTAATATTCAATCAATCAATCAACCTCCCACTACAGAGAAATGAGAGCGTACTTAATACATAGTGAAAACACGAATTATAAATTTTTTTTTTAAAAAATATTCAATTACAATATAGGATATATTTTTTTTTAAATTTTGTTTTTTTCTAAAGCCACTACTTTTTTTGTACATGCAAATCTGAAATAGCTATCACCACGAATATACAATTTTAAATACATACAATCAACATACGATAACCAGTTTTTAAACTTAGGGGTCTCAGGGGAGTAAACTTTGTCTTGAGGGGTGAAAATATAAATAATTTTCAAACAGGTATAACTCTTTTAAATTTAAATTAAATAATTCGAATCTTTTACACATTATTTACAAAGGATTATGGCTTCAAAAAAGTACAAAATGTTTGAAATATAATCATAATTTTAAAAATTATAAGCGCGTATGAAAATATGTAATAAATATTAAATAATTTTTGCGTTGCGCACGCTATTTTCTAAAATAGTAGCCTCTGATGTATAAGACTTTATAGAATTATAAAATGCATCATACTCTTTAAGCCCTACATCATTTAAGAATAATATATCTTTTGTATTTCAAAATATTTGAGAAATATTGAAATTTTTGTAAAAAAAAATTTTAAATGTAATTTTTTTACTTTTTAAAAAATATAATTTATTATTCTACTAATAAAAAAATTACAATGTAATAAGAATACATTTAACTTTATAAATCAATTTATAGCTAGTAATTAAAGCTACTATTTTAGAAAATAGTAAGCGCGACGTAAAACTTAATTAATATTTCTTATAGAAATGTTTCTTATTTTCATATGATTATAATTTTTAAAATTATGATTATATTTTACTTTTAACTTTTAAAATTATGATTATATTTTACTAATTATGTTTATTTATACTTTTCTGAAGCCCCATTCCTTTACAAATAATGTGTAAAAGATTCGAATTATTTAATTTTAATTTCAAAGAGTTATATATATTTGAATATTGGTTATATTTTCAGCCCTCTAGAGAGAAAGTTAACACCCCTGAGATTTCTTAAGTTTACTTTTGTTAGTACATAATCAGCGGTTTTTCTTTTTTTTAGTCGTCTTAGACTATATTTGGTTAATCTGCACATGCTTCTCCATAGCATCTCAAAATCCCCTTATTCTGGGTCTTTTACTACTCCCCCCCTGAAAGCCTAAAACTCCCACAAGGGGACATTATCGCCCACGTTGAGAACCTATGATTTAGGGTTATAATTATTTTTTAAAAGTCATCAAAGTTAGATATAATTGACTTTTTTATTGTTTTTTGTGGTGTCCGACACGAAAAAAATTGTAAAAATAAAAGTATCTCTCATTATACAATTCCCGTGTACAGAATTACGTCGAACACTTCTAAGAATATTGCAAAAAAAAAAATCGTTCAAGAATGTTAAAATTTGCAAAAATTGTAAAAACAAAAAATTGAACTATTTTTTAAAAAAATTTAAAGTAATAGTTTATTTAAAAGTGGTGTTTTTTTTCTGAAATGCTTATTTCATGTGTGTTCAAAAAAATTGGGCACTTGTTAACATTTTCACATAAATATATAAATAAATAAATAAATTGCCTACAATGTACCACATGACCCTTTAAACAGATTTTAAAGTAATGTTATTTGTGTCCTCGGAAATAACATACGTTGTATAAATTGAGCGTTGAATATTAGTTCTCCCATTTTTTTACTATGCTAAATATAAATAAGATATAAAATTGGAATCAAGAAAACTAAAAAAGGTGATTTGAAATCTTTGTGGCTAACATGTGCTTAGCTTGACAATCCTTTTAAAAATAAATCTAATATATTTTTAGATTGTATTTTATATAGAAAAATATAGCCCAAGTTATATTTATGTGAATGTAAAAATCTGCTCAGTATGAACTTTTTAAGGTACAAAAACTCTCAGAAAAAACTTATAAAAATACTTGCACTGGTGCAATATGTTTTGGTAGTTTAGAATTTATTTTGTTTGAATAAATATCTATATAACGTCACGAAAAAATACTAGTACTTATTTCTCACGCAATAAGAGGAGGGGAGGGGAGGGGATAGACTTAAATTTTTATTTTGAAATAGAACTAAACTGACAACCTGAACGTCGAGATAACAGTAGATTTATTTGATCAGAAAATTCCACTTCAACTCAATCGGATCAAAATCTTTCTTCGGGGATTTACGTTTTTTCAGTGGAAATATGGCATCAATTTTTGTATGAATAGACCAATAGGATGCGCTTAAAACATGTTATAGTAAATCGAACTATTCTCGTAAGACCTAGGTACATTTAGAGAAGCATATAGTAAACGATAAGAAAAAGGATTTGAAAATGTCGAAACCATGTTTTGAAATGCGAGAAGCTCGACTTTAAAACTGTTTTTCTAAAAAGCATGTAAATGGACTTTTAAATTAAATATTTGAGTGTTAGTCAATGTTAAAATGCGCAGAAAAGTGTTTTGTTTGTGAAACACTCCACTATTATTTCATGAAAATCTTTTACCTTAAGGAAAATTAATCCTTTGAATACTATTCGTTTTTAGTAAACTCTTTAAATAGAAATATCTTTTATTGTATATGGTTAACGGATAAAAAAAATTGACTTTTCAAAATACTGGTAGATTATCCAATGGAATGGACTAAATTCATGTGACGTCATAGTCACGTGATAAATGAAATTACGTGTTTCCAGGCAATAAGTTCACAAATCCATGTGACATCATAGTGACATAATAAATGTAATAAAGTTTTTCAAGCCAATCAAATCATACGCTTAGCTATTGCCAACTCTTTTACTTTTTACAGAAACTTTCTTTAAAAAAGAACATATTTGTCAAAAAAAAATAACGTCCGTAAAGTAAGCAAAGTGCACTTAATTTAAAAATACAAATATAATATAAGAATTTTTAATTTTAATAATGAAAAACGTTTTGAAGAATCTTAATAATTAATTATCATTACCAAATTATCTAAATTATACGAGAAGAAAAACAAGTACAAATTTAATGTCAGCTATGAATTCAAGGAGAACATGCGATTGCATTTATCATGTGACCTTCATGAATTTAGCCCATTGTAGTATAGTAAAAAAGCATCTGAATTCCGATGTCTACATTATGCAAATATTTATAAAAATGTATTAATGAATGTTTTTAAGCATATCGAAATAGTATATACTAAGATACCTTTTTGGTTAAAGAGACTTTATTATATTAAAATAAACAGGCATTATAAAAAAATAAAGAAAATTAAAGTCAATTCCTACAAAGTTCAACAAAGAAAAATTTTATTTTAGTTACTTTTTATAAAATAATTACAATTAATATAAATATGTATAGACATATGACAGAATCACAATATTAAGTGAAAATTAATTTTTATTATCATTAAAGGATCGTATTGTCATCCAAAACAATCTTGTATATAAAATTTCAGTTGAACTGAATGCTTTAAAAGGTGAGGAAAAAATCTTTTAAAATTTTGACCAAAGTCGGTAAAAATGAAGCCAACGTGGCTGTATCTGCTATTCTCTAAATAATTAGTTTCAGTCAAATAATTTTATTTAACTATATCTAAATAATCGTATACTGTCACCCAAAACAATCGTGAATAGAAAATTTCAGCCCAAATGAGCGCATTAAAATGTGAGGGAAAAAAAAAACCTTTTAAAGTTTTGACACAAGTCACCAAAATGGTCGCTTAATCGCCAAAAACGATTCCAATGTGGCTGTATCTGTGATTCTTTGAATTATTAGTTTTAATCAATTTTTTTATTAATTATGATTAAATTACTGGATTGTCATCCAAATTAATAGTGTAAAAAGATTTCAGCCAAATTGAGCGCTTTAAAATGTATTTTATTAACGATTGAAAATTTATACAAGATATATATAGGGAGATTGTGAAATAATAGTAGGAATTGATAGAATTAAAGGAATTTCATTACTTCAAACAAACAAAACAAAGAAAATCTATCAATGATATGATATGCCATTAAAATTGCTATTCATTTATATGTTTTTCACAATTTCTCAATATAAAAGAAAATACACTTTTACCTATTTAGACGTAAAATTATATTATGGCTATGTATATTTAATGAACTGTAATAGATTTTCCTATTATTAATAAACATTTGTTGGGAAAAATATTCCAAAATGTCTTACTTCTATTTAGGAGATGAAAATAGAAAGAAAATAAAGTTTCCTTTTTTTTTTTATTCCTTATGTTAGAAACACAACATAAATTAGAATTTGAGCTAATAAATTTCATTTGATAATATATTAAAAATAGTACTCTAATATCTACCTACAAATCACAAAAATTTGAAAATTTACAACACCAAAATTGGAATGGAATAATTCCGAAAATATTGAGAATGAAGAATGTGAAACTTTCAAAATGTAAGTTATTGATCAACTTTTATGCTATTTTCAATGCTTGGGAATTGCAAGTTTTAATTAGGAAGAAAAACACTCCACATACACACCAAGTAAGTTCATTTCAATTAAGTTCCAGTAATTTCTTTTCATTTCTTCAAAGCTTAGTATAATGAAGACGCTTTCTCTAAAGTCAATTTAATTAAATCTTTTGTGATGCTTAATAAGGGCAGTAACTTAAGGTAAAAACATTTCTAATTGTCTTTAAAGGTTCCAAGCAGATATTTAGATGAGAAAGCGAATCAATCATTCTAACGATTCTGAATTGTTTTTCATTTTTAAACTAGTATGTGGAAAATTAATGTGAGAGGAATAAATGGTTTGAACTGAATTTAAATAGCTAAGCAGTTTTTTATAATGATTTTTGAAAGATCTTTTACGTATAATATAGCAGTCTGAATGGTTGGTTCCGTTCATGCTTTCTTTCCTCAATCATAAATCTCGTTTTCAAAAATTTAATTAAATTTTAAGAAAATTCCCTTTTAAGTTCTTTTTGATTTAAAATAAATATCATATAAGACTTAAATATTTTTGAGTCTATCAATTGATAACGCTATAATTTATATAAAACCAAGAATACAAAAAGTAACAGAAACTTTCCGATAATTATGATGTCAAAATTTTTCTCCCATTACCCTCGAATTACTATTTGTTTTTTATCAATTCGTTTACTATGTGGCATGTTTGGGGACCAAATAATTTTAATACTCTAGTGAGTTTTCAGAACTTTGCATATCTTTTATTCATTTAACTGTTCTTTTAAACTATTTAAAAAATTTTATATAACATTAAATTTTTAAGATAGCTGAACATCGTTTATACTGCGTTTTTGAGGAAGTGTTTAGCTTATACGTAGTAGGATTCAAAATTTCCTGGACTGAGCTTTTAAAGGCCGTATCACACGTACTTTTTTCATGCAACTTTTTCGTCCAATTTTTGGCCTAATCTGAGGGGGAAGGGATGCCGTAAACAAAACGACATGCTCTGACGTCAGCAGCGCTCTATCTCCATATTGAAAAATTACTCGCTGATTTTTCTGCTTCGGAAAACGAACATCCAAAATTATTTCTTTTATTTCACTTGTGCTTCTGTTGATGGGCGAAAACAGAAAATGAGCACCATCCTGTTTAAAATATTATACGCCGTTAAAATATTATACACCATTAACGGTATATCTGATGTGTTAGACGAAACCCCGAAGCCGCCATCTTGTTTATGACGTGGGGCGCCGAAGATCCCATTGGCTAGAATTTCAAACAGCTTTTATTTGGAAAAATTTTTTGAGCTCACTAGCAAAAATTTGTTCAAAAGCCGTTGCTGTAGCAACTGAGAAAAAATTGCATGAATTGGACGAAAAATTGCTTGAAATGTGTACGTGTAATGCGGCCTTAGCGTGAAAGTTTTTTGCAGTAGAACAAATACGATAACATTTCGGTGTTACTGCATCCTTCCCCTTTTCTAAAAGTGGTTTGTCCCAAATCACGGGGTTCGTGGCTTGCCATGGTGTCGCATTTTGTAGACGGAAGCATTTAGTAACCGGTGATTGAAAGAAATGGCATTTGTTGAGCAGAGAATGAGTATCAAATAAAATGTTCGCTTGGGAATGAATGCTGCGGAGACGAAATGATGAAGCATGTGTATGGCAGGGGAACATTATCGAGAACGCAAGCTTTTAAGTGGCATCCACGTTTCAGAGAAGGCAGGGTAAGTGTCGAAGGCGACGGACGCTCTGGACGTCCGCAGACTTCCCGCACTCCTGAGAACATCGAAAAGGTTTCTGCAGAGAAATGTAAGAACAGGCTTCAAACAACGATGGAGTGAAAAACAAAACAACTCTTTTGCCACATCTTCCTTACTCCCCTGCTTTCTTTTTTTTCCCTTTAAAGTATCCGACTACGTTCGGAACCGTGATTTTAAAAAAGCGCATAAATGGATAATTTTCGTGATATTTAGTGTCACTTAGATTAGAACACATGTATAAAATTGTTTTAAGGACATTTTGACAAAAAAATTATTTAAATGCAATATTTTGGCAAAAGATTAACTTAGAATAATCTTTTTTCAAAATGTTCTCCTTTAGTAAAAAATGCTTCTATTATAATAATATTGTGCCTGTTTATAGCTCAGACCTTTCTACAGAGGATTTTATGCGCTTTTGCAAAATCACGGTTCCGAACGTAGTCGGATACGTTAAATATCAACAGGAAGTGATGACGCCAACTGAAAATATGATTCATAAAAACATTTTATTCTTTATTACTTTTGTTTCCTGCCTTTCTTTCTCTTTTTTCTTTTTCCTTTTGAATTTATAAGAAAGGTGGAATATATATATTCTTTTTCTTCTCTTTTACTTTTTATGTTATTATTATTTTTATTATATTTGATTTGTATATTTGTATTACATTCACGCGCATGTATGTATATAGTGCAGTCCCCTTCAAATTTGTATTTTGTCATTTTACTGTCTTCTAATGTTTGTAAAATGTAAACTTTGATTTTTTTTCAATAAAGTCTGGACGTGGGAGTGGTTGTTTCCCGAGGGATCGGTTTGTAGCTCTAAACCCTTGTCGGGTGAGCTCGGTTCTTTTGGGCATTCCTCCTTCTCCTCCCCCTGTGACTCTGAATATTTCCTAAATTGAAATTTCGCTTGCGGAGTCGACGATTTCAATTCTTAGATGAATTTAAAGTGCATCGCAGGCTGATTTAAATATCATGGCTAAAAATGGATTCCAGAAATGTTTCGACGGACTTAACAAGCGATGGCAAAAGCGTGTTGTTGCTCAAGGGTTTTATTTCAAAGGAGGATGTGTTTCAGGAATTTAAGTAGTAATATTTTTAAAGTTATAGATTCAGTCGGGAAATTTTGAATCCTACTTTGTATTAGGACTTTTTGCCAGATGTAACATGCATTAGTTTCTCTACACAGAGGGCCTTAAGTCGCATTAAATTTCGAACCGCTAGCTTCGTATTCACGACAATAACCACTCAACTACCGCGGGTCACAATATTTTATGATTAAGAAGTTATGAAGAACTGAATTGTTTTGCGTGGTTTTGTGGAATTGTTTCAAGGGAACGGAAACATTCATGAGACCTGGAAGATGAAATGTGATGTAGTTCAAAGTATTTAATTTTGTGAAAGTAAATTAATTACATTTTTTTTAAAACAAACGTTTCACTATTCATCTTGAAAACTTTAGCAAGTAACTTTACAGAGTTCTTCGTAGCCTCAGGTTTCCCATTCTACATTCACAATACTTTTATGATATCTTTATACTTATAAACGACAGACAGGACAAAAGAAGAACAACAGAATGGTTATTGTTTCCTGGTTGAATAGCTTAACCCTTTAACGGGCACAAAGCTAAAATACACTTTTCTGTGATAAAGTACTTGATAAATGTAATGTTCTCATCCCCTGTAAACGTTATTTAGTCACAAAAAATATCTGATCGAGGGTTTTTTTCCTGGGTGGTGGCTAGACGTTATAGCCACTGCGCACTTAGGACATTTAACTTACTTTTCAGGACAGAAATAATTAATCATATTACAACTTTTCGTAACTTATTACATAAATGTCCATTTTTCATAAATACAAAGAAATACAAAGTATAAGTGTAATTAAATAATAATTGAATAATTGTACAACATAGAATACTTACTAAGAATATATATAGAATACTTAGAATATACATTGAAATTGGTATATATCCACATTTTATATTTTATTTAATTTTAGTATAAAAGGTAAGAAATAAAGTAATATTTTTGAGAATTTAAATTAGTTATTTCAAAAATGTGATATGAATACAGTGGAACTTTATAATATGCAAACGGGTTTTTCGAGCAGAAAAGCTGTAATGAAAGGTTTTCGAACCCAAGAATCTTGTATCACATATTGTAAACAAGGTTTGTTTATATTTCCGACCCCAACATTCCCACATGATTCTAAGTGTGAAGAAAAGCGAAAATTTCTAGGTCATTTTTCTGTTCTATGTGAGCAGTGTATAGAGCCTCTAGCCACATATAAAAGCTTTCCAAAAACCTAAATAAAACTTTTTTTAATTGCAAATTTGCTTAATTCATTCAGAAGAGAGAAAAGTATACTTAAGACATGTCGAAATGTTTTTCCAAAGATCAAAAATTTTATTTATAGTAATCACAAAATACAATTTGTAGATTTACACCGAGAAACACTGTTTTTAACTATCCATCAGGGGACATGAAATGCAAAAACAGGTATCGTCATGCCATTTGTATTGATTTTTATGCGTTTTAGCTTCATGTGGATGGACTAAATATCCATCACCCGCTTGGAGAAAATTTTTTTAATATGTAGCTAGAAGTATTAGCCACTGCCCGCTAAAAGGTGCCCGCTAAACTATTTTAGTGCGCTATCACTTAAAAAGATATTTTTTTTCTTAATAATAAATTGTGACATTGAAATTGATATTAGTATTTCGTGAACATATTCCAAGGGAATTTCATTTTATTTCTATTTCCATAATATTTAATCAAACGCGCTTTTTCTTATTTTGGAAAAGTAATACATTGACTAAATTTATGAACAATGGATATTTTCTCACTTCAGTGCTTGCAAAAGACATAGGTTTTCATTGAAAAATTGCATTTTTATTTTATTTTTAAACTTTTTACTCATAATAATGTAAGTAAAAGTTTTAAAATATTTTTCAGGGACATTAATAAATTTCTAAATGTATATATCTAGTAAATAATACTCAGAATTATGAAAGTAAAATGATCTTGTTTTTTTTTTATATAAACTATTGTTACATCGGAATATGTTTATGTTAATTAATGATGAAATAACTCAAAGTCATTGTATTAGATATATAGAGCATATCAAATTTATACTGTTACGGAAATTACAGACTGTTTGCTTCTTTGCAGAAACGGTATTATGACCGGAAAGATCGTTTATGGGGCAAATTTTTTTATTTCTTCAATAATATTAAATATATAGGCCAAATTTAATCCTTAATCCCAAACAGATGTTTCACTACAGTTCAGACTTTCAAGGGATGGCCAACTTGTTTTGACTCGCTGGCCCCATTGTGGGAGCGGAGGATACTGATGGGCCGCATCTTTTTAAAATGATTGCATTCATTACAAAAAAAATAAATGTAAGTTAAATAAAATACTTGCAGTTTAATAGTCTGTAGCTGCAAACACGCATTTAATTTTAGAATAAGTTTAACGAGACAAATGTACCCTGTCACACTTTTCTCTTTCTCTCTCTCAAATCAGGAGTGATATTGCTTGTTTGAAATCCTCATCACAAGCTGCAAGTTTATACCAGTCAACTTGCATCTATATTTACTCTTGTTGATTTTCATGTAAGAAAAACTTTGTTCTCAAATCTATGTCGACTAAAACATAAAGAACAGTTTCTCCGCAAATTTCTTCATACATGAAAATATTTCAGCTGACAAAGAGTTGTAAAGGGCAATTAATGTCATAGAAAAAAAAAAATACTTTCTTCACACTGTGATCTGACTGCTAGTCAATAAGTTCGATCCATGGGTAACAATATCAGCAGCAATTTGATAACAGATCAAATTGAATTTAGGCTCAATTTTTTTTTAAAACCCTCGTGCCGCAAACTTTGCAAATGATCCCTTTGTTGAAACATTTTCAGGTACTTTGGTTTCCTAATAAAGGAAAAAAAGGGAATTTTTGTTTTCGGTTTTCGGCTGTCGGTGAACTGCAAAAAATTTTGGGTCCTTTTTCCCTTAATTAGAAATGAGTCAAGCATTTGACAGCGACTGTGTGTTTCATTTGCCTTATTCAAAATTGTGATTACTGTGCTCAATGTTTTTGAGACTTGAACCTGAGCTGTGAAAGATTTATACATGTATGTTATTTATGTACCGACAGAAGAAAATTTTCTGTAATAATTAAAGAGTTCTAGAATAAATTATGATTTGTTCCAAAAGAACCTGTCTGTTAATCATACAGACTTTTCGTTACATTTGGAAGACACGTAACTAATAAACGTGTATGTGAGTGTGAGTATATATGTAACTTTCTCTGTATATGTAATTTGTTTGTTTATAATACTTTGGTGAAAATATAAGATTATTATTTACTACTCATAATTACATTACTTTTCAAAATATTTTAAAAGATTTATTTATGTTAGAAATTTCATTTGTAAAATTGAGAATTTAATATGCGTGTATTGATGTTAGATATCTAGAAATTAATTTTAAAAGTGAAAATCAATTTTGATTAGTTAAATATATCAGCATTGAAGGATATTAGTGATACAAAAGAAGATTGTAGTAGATAAAAATGATGAAAGATGTTTTATTTAAAGGTCATTGCTTTACTTATAAAAATGTGAATTTAAAAATTGCAATTTTTTTTTATTTTACGACAAAGAACTAATTTAAACTGCAAAAATAAATTAAAACACTAAAAAAAAAAATTTAATTTAAGCATAACTTTTTCCATTTGATATTTTCATATCCTTTTTTTTTTTGTTTTCTCTCAGGATTAATTTTATTTTTACTTTTAATACGATCATCAAACATTTTTAAGCCGTATAAAAATTGAAAAACTAATTGTCTGCAAGTTTAAATAATTTTTTCATAAAGCCATGATTTTCAAATTTTTCAAACTTGTCTTAGAAAGTTCTTGGCATTTGCTTTTCAAAACTTTCGTAATATTCCAAGGTGACCCAAGCTTAGTAAAATAATATATTCTTTTTCATTAAAAAAATTTTTTTTTTATAAAAAAAATTAAAAGCTCAAAGTAAGCGTTACTTAAGACAAATCTCTTAAAAGTTTCCTTCTAAAATTTCTCCATTCAAGAAAAAAGTTGTCGAAAGAACTATCTCTTATCATATTCTTGAGAGGTAAACTCGACAACTTAATTAATTTTAAAAAATAATATTAAAAACAGAATACAGAAGATTATCAAGTCTGTGTTTTCAAGATTATGCTTTTATATTTGTTAGTAATCTATGATGGAACCCCCCAATTAGTTATCAAAACAATTCTTATTTATCCTGCTACCCCTGAAGTCTCAGTTATTGTAATACCTGTATGTCTGAAGTAGATTTAAAAAAACTAATTTTTGAAATATGTCGTAAAGAAAGTAGATGTTTATTTTTTGTTTTTCTCCTGATGTAAAATACGCAACTCTTTTTCTTTTAGTTGAAATAATTTATTTTAAATCCTTGCATTTATAGAATTATTTAAAAGCAATTAAAACATTTTTCAATTTTTTTTTCTCGGATGGTAAAAATGTTCTGTATTTAACGCAATAAAGGGTTTAATGTTTCGATGCACTGATTCATGTAAAAAATTTAATATTTTACCTGAAATAATTATGAAATAAAAAACTAAAAGCTCTTGTTTTTGCAAAAAAAAGATGAATTATTTTTCTGCGTTAAAAATATTTCAATTAAATTTCGCTAAATAAGCAAAAATTAATTCTGGATTTAAAGAACAACAGAATTTATACGGAATATTAAAATATTTGCACTAATCAAATAATAGCCTTTTTTTTTCTTCCACCCTTTATATTTGGGCCGAGTTTGGGTCACAGACTCGTGGTCAGGGGTCATGATTTTTTAGCTTTTTTGCCCCCTAAAGACCCCTTGTATGAGGTAGCATATTAAATCTGTGATTAAAATCCTCCCATTCTATGTGTAGAAGTTCGAAGAGGGGTTTGGGTCAGGTTTCGCGTCGTCCGATCAGGTTTAAAAGGATATCCGTCGCCAATAGCCTTTATGTTGCTTTCGGGTTGAACCACCAATTTCCGTAGTTTAAACAATTTTTTAAAGCTCAAAAAACTATTTATTAAGGGATCCGACTACTTGGGAAACCCTGATTTAAAAAAAAGCATAAATGGATAATTTTTTATGATATTTAGGGCATAGATTGAATACATGTATAAAATTGCACGGACATTTTTAAAAAAAAATGATTTAAATACAATATTTTCAAAAGTTAACTTAGAATAACCTTTTTTTAAAAAGTTCTCCTTGTGAAAAAAAGCTTCTAAAATAATATTTTTTTTTGTGTGCTTATATGATAAAGACTTTTTCAAAAGTCTGAACTATTTTTTTTTTTTTGAAAATTCACATTATTTTCAAATTACATCCAATTTAAAAAAATTATCCCTTTTTTTTCTTAAAATTGCTCCCTTCTGTTGTCGTAAAACATGGATCAACCCATTTCTAAGTTATATATTTCCGAAAATTTATTTGGGCCCTCTGTAGAGAGGTTGAGCTATATACAGGCAAAATATTTTTATAATATAAGCACCTTTTACAAAAGGAGAATATTTTGAAATTTTATATACATTTTCTAATCTAAGTGACACTAAATATCATAAATATTATCCATTTACACGCTTTTGTAAAATCACGGTTCCGAACGTAGTCGAATACCTTAAGATATAAAAGGTTTCAATACTTTTTATACAGATTACAGAAATAATATGAAGGATGAATGCTTTAAATATAACTTTCAAACCAAAATAGATGAACTTTCCGTGATAGGGTAGAAGGGAAGGTTTGTGGCTAAGTAACGAAAATAAAAGAATTCTTAAGATTTCTCGCACCTAACGTCAGAAAATCGACAATAAGCTCATATAATTAAAAAAATACAAACTATCATTTCTCATCTATAAAAATGTTTCATTATTAAAATAAATGCGCCTGACGGTGATACATATATAGATCGACCACACACACACAAAAAGAACTCTGACTCTGCCTCCCCGAAAAATGAATTCAATTCAACACAGACAGCCATATAACGTTATTATAGTTTCAAGTTTTAGAATATGTAATTCTACTATTTAGTATTCTTTCCACATCCCTTTCAAAGATTTGTTGAGAGGAATGAAAGTTTTTGTTATATTTCGTAAGATAACACGTACTGACGAGTTCGATACGAGAACCTACTAAATCGATAGATTATTTCCCGCTTACGGAAAATGAGACAGTAAGAAAGTTGAATGCAATGAATCGAACCTAATTTTCTCTTATGATGTGTTCTATGTATATATTTTCTTATGACATAGAGTTCTTTAAATTTTATATACAATCGAACTTTTCTTGCAAAACTTAGTTTTCCCCGAACATTTTATTATTGCAGGGAAAACAACGTACGTACGTGTTTCAACAAATGCGCATTTCATTCCAACACACAATTAAAAAATAAATTTTTCATTTATCATATCAAAATATAATAGACAATCTGATTTAATTTTAATTTACGCCTTACTGTATAGTAAAACGAGGGCTCATGATTTTGAATCACGGTCAAATGAAGAGAACGACGCCTGAGCTAGCATACCCCTCTTCAAACTTCCACACCACACCAACGGGAAGACTTTGAGCCAAGTGAGATTTAGCATGTACCAGCTGCTCTATTCGGAGGGTCATATAATAGGCGAAACATGCGATACATTTGAAAATGAAAAAACGTTTGTTAGACCACACTTAGAAATATTATTGTTTAAAATACATTTTAATATATTAATTGTATGTAAATCTTTGCACTTTAGTAAAATCAGAATGTTATAACAAAATCAGAAATATGTGGTTGTAGCTTGAAAATATGAATTTTTCAAACTAAGACTTGTTTCGAAATTAAATTTCTTCTTTTTTAAATTTTCATCGGAAAGTACTTATATCAAATTCTAAAAATAAATTTATTATAAAAATCTAAAATATTAACACTATTTTTATGTGGAAATAAAAAAAAAATCTTTTTGAATATAAATAACAAAAATAGTTGGAAATAGAGAAAGACAAACATAAAAAGGAAGAAGAAAGATCAGTATAAAAAAACGTACATTCCAAATATTCGTAGGGAAAAAAAATTCCAGGCAAAAAATTTAATTGGCGTAGCCATCGCACATGCATTTATGGATCAAAAACATAAATACAAGTGAAAATGTATGGAAGATTAATGAAAAAAGTCCCACAGTCTGTCTACAATGCCACTTTTTGTCCACACTAAAAGAAAAAAAAATCATAAGGGAAAAAAATGCAAAGAAAAAAAATCAGTCTCAATTAAAGGAGATTTATTATCAGACTGTTAAGCAGCTTTAACTATTCTGCCCATTCAAATGAGTGCGAAATGCTAAAAAAGAAAATGAGTCGTCAAATAACTAATTCTTAGATATATATTTTAAGCAATTATGCGTTTTAAATTTATTTGAATCGGTTTTGCAATGCATCATCAAAAGCAACATGGAACAATGCACGCATTAAATATTATAAAAAACCCATTTATAAAAACCATTTAAAAGAAGAATTAGTCAGGGAAGAAATTCTATGCAATTAAGTGCCTCACAGAATACGAATTAATTAAAAACACGAATAATAAAATTTTTTGTCATTTGATTTCATGTTTTTAAAAAAAATCTTATTAGTAAAATAAAATTTATTTTTGTACTGTAATGTTATTTTTTATTCCCATCTAATTTTTAAAAAATTTGAAGCTTAATATTGCAGTTATTATTAAGAATATAAAACGAATTAATTGCAAATCATAGCATGAAGGGATTAAAATGACGATCAAGAATATTTTAATGATTATAATTAAAATATTTTTAATGAGGATGATAACCCAAGAAACTTGAGTTGATTTTACTTTTCGTTTCAAAAGACAAAAGAGCATATTTGAAGGTCGGTTTCAAGAACCGAAGAGTTACATGGTCGATCGTCATTGAAATGTTAGTGCCGCAGTTTATAAGCAAATATTTTGGTAATAAATCTTAATTTATTCTGCAACTCTAATAATTGCAATAGATTTCCTATTTAAGGGAAACAAAAAACACACACGTATAAATGTACAAGAGCAGAAACTCAAAAATCACATAAATATTAAACATAATTGTGACGGACTCACGCGTCTTTTCATTAACATGTCCTTTAGGTTCTTTTGGAGCCATGATTAATGGTAACTCTTTTCCAACCAAAACCCAAGAAGTGAAACGTGAATATAAGATGCAAATTAGATAGTTTTTAAGGTATCCGACTACGTTCGAAACCGCGATTTTAAAAAAGCGCATAAATGGATAATTTTCATGATATTTAGTGTCACTTAGATTAGAATACATGTATAAAATTGTTTTAAGGACATTTTGACAAAAAAAATTTATTTAAATACAATATTTTGGCAAATAATTAGAACAAACTTTTTTCAAAATATTCTCATTTTGTTAAAAATGCTTCTATTATAACAATATTTTGTCAGTATATAGCTCAGACCTCTGTACAAAGGCTCAACTATGTTTTTTAAAAAATTTACATTATTTTCAGAGTTACAACCCATTAAAATAATTATCGGCGTTTGTTTTCTTAAAATTGCTCCCCTCTGTTGTCGTACAAAATGGATAAACTCACTTCTAAGTTATATATTTCAAAAATTCTAGTTGAGCCTCTGTAGACAGGTCTGAGCTATATACAGGTAAAATATTATAATAGAAGCACTTTTCACAAAAGAAGAACATTTTGAAAAAAATTATTCTAAATTAATTCTTTGCCAAAATATTGTATTTAAATAATTTTTTTTGTCAAAATGCCCCCTTAAAACAATTGTATACATGTATTCTAATCTAAATGACACTAAATATCATGAAAATTATCCATTTATGCGCTTTTGCAAAATCAAAGTTCCGAACGTAGTCGGATACCTTAAATATCATAAGTTTCAGTAAGAGAGATGGCAACTTGGGGAATGTTATGATAGAGAGTGATACGATTGTGAAGTGAAAGGCAACAGAGGTTATCCCGAAGGTAGAGCCATTAGGTCAAGGTGCATACCATTGCACTCGAGTAAAGACGCAACTTCCTTATGATTAAATCGGCGATCGGATCAAGGTAGGATTGGCTATTTAATATTAGGACTTGTGATATTATTGGAATTGAGATTAGGCGGGTTAGATATTGATAGTGGTCCGAGTTACGTTAGTTCCGCATTACTGATATTGTGTGTTTTGTCATCGTAGATTCACTCACATATATTATTATCTAACCTGTTAAAGGTTTAAGTACTGAAGGTCTTAATAAAGTCAAATTAAGATCAATGGAACCTTCTAGTTCTTTCATTAATCCTACACTTCTAGCTCACGTAGATAGTCAAGGAGAATGGCACCCTAGGGGGGCTATTTCACATAATAATCACAATTTCGTATATGGCAAATGAAACATGCAGTCACTGTCAAATGTTTGGTTTCAGTCTTGATTCCCTGAATCGTTTTTAAAAAGGCCGAAAGAACCTTCTAGGAGCTTCTTAAGTGTTCTCGTGGAGTAATCATTCAAGATCCTTCTTTATTTCTGTCGCCAAATTTTCTTCCAAATTCACGCCAATTCATTATAGGGAGATTACTGAAAAAATAATTTCCTTTGGCCTACAAGCTAACACTTTCCGCTATCATTTCCTTATTTTGTATAACTAGTTTATAAAGAGGTTCCTGGGGCTTAACTTAACTCAGTGGCGCGACAGCCCATGAGGGCCAAGGCCTACTGTGCTAACTTAGTACACGCGACCTTGGGTCCTGAGGAGCATGAGCAGATGTTCGAGTCAGGTGGTGGTTCCTGGGACTTGCAAGACTTTAAATACCGGAGATAAGTCCATCAAGCATTGATACAATTCAGCTTTGCATAAATGTCTCTATTTTTTGAAGGGATGTTTTACAGAATTTAACTATTTTACCTTCATTCAACTTTTTACTTTAAATGTAGATCAAAATGAGTTAATAAATGTTTGCCAATTAGGATGTCATTAAACTGGACGGGTTGAAATTTTCTAGTCCTATAATTTGATCCCTGATTGTAATAGGGTGCAATTTATGTAGAAAGGTATACACCAGAAATACTTCAGAATACAGTAAAATACGTTTAACGCGAAAACGCTTAAGACTAAATATCGGTTCACATGAAATAATACAACGGCCTCGACAAACTATCATGTATTTCCATGCATTTTTTTTTCTTTGAACACGAAAAGATTGCCCTTTGGGAATGAACAAAATACGGAAAATACCGGATACTTAATTAAATGTTTGAGAAGGTTTCTGTATTTTAGGACTGTTCTATACTATATCATTGGAAGTATTCGATGCAGTAGATGACGAGGATGTGTGTACAGTCCCAATTATGGCCAAAAAGATATTTTAGAGTTTGTTCAAAGCTCGAAAATTATCATTAATGCAGATTCCTGAGACGAAAACGAAATGAATATAGCAGCTCTTGCTCCCACGTCATTTAAAATCAGGAATATCATGAAAAGTATGCGCAATTATTTAGTCACACATTTCAATGGTAAAATTAATTTTAAAAATGAACGACAAAAACATTATTCGAGAGCAGAGGTGGGCAAATAGCGGCCTGCTGCGAAGTATTTTGTGATCCACCAAGGCAGAAAAATCCACGTTGAGCCAAGACTCTCTTTCACGGGGATGACCACACCAATACGCATGCGAAGTGTGGAAACCATGTGCTCTATATTTCGGTTGATTTGGTTAATTTGAATTTTGTCTTTATAAAAGAAAATATATTTATGTATTTTAAAACTTAAGTGAACATTGCGGAAAAATGTCAAATGAGAGATGAATGCTTTTTGTTTAACGAAAAATAGTTTTTGGAAAAATTTATATAGGGAATTAAGCAGTATTTTATTGTGTCTTGAAACAATAGCCATATCTTAGGAATACAAGTTGAAATATAACCACGAAGCAAAGTATCTCTTGTGGCTATAGATTGTAAAGAAGAATAAATCAATTGAATAAAACTGTGTGTGTTACCATTTTTTTTATTTCTACTTATTGATTTTATGGTATAATTTATTACTTATCTGAGATGCAAAATTAACCAATGAATGCAGTCATTTTAAAAAAGTGTGGCCTTCTGTTAACTTCTGATTCTACAAAGTGGATCCCGAACTAAAACAAATGCCCACTCTTGCTCTTGTGTGTAAGTGATAGATATTACATATTATTTATTTTAATATAAAATAACCCCAACTTATGCGATAGGTGAGATTGTGAGTGATAACCGCATTAGTCGAATTCGCGTACGTCGGGGTAGAGTTTTATATATAAATACATATAACTTATTTTTAGTCGGAGACGGAGACGAATAAAAAATTATATAATTTAGGAAACAAATGTGTATTAAATTCTAAGATATTAGAAATGCAAAATAGCAAACAAAGGTCGTATTGATGTACAAGGTTTCATAAAATCTGACAAGCAGTCTGCCGGCTCAAAGATTTTTTCCCTTGTTAGCATGCTAATCATTTTTTATTCTTTGTTTTGTTCACAAAATACGCTATTCGTTAAGTCTAATTTTTTAAAA
>BMAV01007661.1:0-18227 GCA_019973955.1 Trichonephila inaurata madagascariensis
ACGAGAGACTGACCGAATGGCCTAAAAGACGAATTTGAGCCTCTTGGCAACGACGCGCGTTTAAATGTTTAACTTAGAACAGTATTTGTGTCATTGTGTAGTCTCCTTTACTTTGTTAACAGTAGAAAAAATTGTTTTGTTGGATAACTCTTGGTTACATTACTGGCTAACGAATTAACATGAAAACAACACAGTTGGGAGCTCGGTACAGAGCCCATTACGAACTAAATACAATATTAATGAGTCGATTTCTTCAAACTTCTGTATCTTGGGTTGTTTTTTAAAGCAGAAAAAGAAATTTCCCTTTGATTTTGATTCAAGAAAGGTTTATCTATGATAAAAAAAATTCTATATTAATTCACAAAAAGTGGCTGTTAGTCTGTGCTAATACAGATAAAATATTTTTTTCTCTACCAATAATTCCATTTGTGACAACCTTTACTCGCTAGCTGAGTTCACCTGTTCCTCGAAATGTCTTCCGGAATTGCCTTCAGTTATTTTTAGTACATTTTCTATTCCTGTTACTCAGCTGAGAATTTGAATCTCTAACTTTCCTTCTCGTACCATTTTCAGTGGTGGTAGCCAGCTAAAAGTATCCGACTAATTGCGACAACTTTTTTTGAAAAAATGGAGATATGAGGACTTTTTTGTAATTTTTGGATTTATTTAGTATATTTTAAGGAAAAAATTCTAAAATTGAAAACAGAAAAAAAATTAATATTATTAAAATGGGGAAAAAAACTAGTAAAAATGTACAAAAAACTAGTAAAAATGTACAAAAAACTACATAAACGGTTTTAAAATTTTATGAACAAATTCTCAATTTTTCAATTTTCATGTGTTACTTTGTTATTCATGTTTGAAAGGACCTTTAGGATAATAGATATTTCTATTTTTACAAAAACTAGAGCACTTCATCTCAGTTATTACATGAAATTGCTTAAAAAACAGTGATTATATTCACATAAAGGACTGTAAATTTTGAAATAAAACAGTGATTGATAAATCTGAAGGTCAAAACACTTCTACTGTTATACAGAACATACACAAAAAAATTTAGCAAATTATTTTCAAAACTGTTTGAGCAATCGCTGTCCCCGTTTGATCTTTTCGAAAAAAACACATCTTGAGTAAAACGCATTTTAAAGTTTGACATCTTGAATAAAGTTGTGGCATCTGCTTTTACTAAAACACTTGTAGTTTCTATTCTAGTGAATGGAAACTAAAAAACTTGGTATTTTTCTTAAGCTAATAAGATGTCCAATAAAATAAAACCATAAAAAAATGTGTCAATTTTTGAAAAAATCCATGATTGTAGGGTATTCGGATACCTTAAGTTCCATCTTCATCCCTTCATGGTTCAAAATTACGCGGTCAACCACCAATATATGAAGAGTTTGTTTCAGAGTGCAACATAAATCAAAACTAAATCAAATCAAACGCACGCTGGAAATTGCATTCCCTCCTGTTAAAAATCTTTTAAACTTTCTTACTTGTATAAATGTAAATTAAAAAACTTGGCATTTTATAAAACTAATACATTGACCTGCAAGCTTGAGCTACAAAATATTTTTGCTAATTTCATAAAATTCGAGATTTTAAGGTAACTGGACACCTCAAATATAAGCAAATAATAAATATTAAATCATAATTTTCGCTCTTACTCAAAATTCCTTTCTTAATACGTATTCCTGCCGCCCATCCGGTATAGTGGTTAGTGACGCTGACTGCAGTGCAGTAGGGTCTGGGTTCGAATCCCGGGTAAGACGTAGATGTTTGTGTTGTAATCCTTTTCTTCTTTGTGACATGTTCTTCACGCTTACTTCTGTGTAAGCCCCCGTCTGATACTTTGTGGTGCACGGGGTTGTAAGTCTTCTCATTATTTCTCTTCATTTTAAAAATCAAATTATCCCCGCAAATAACTTTTGATTTATCTTTTTTCTTTACAACATTAAATTTTTCTTCTCTAATATAATCATTTTTCTAGAAATTTTTAAATAAATGTTATAGATTTTTCAAAAGAAAAGGAAACTGCATCGAATACGTTAAAGCAATACGTATACGTAAACACATTGTATCTATTCCCCTCACAGAGAAAAAAGCAGCATAGAAAAAGGCCCACATTCTTTATTTTATCTAAAATTATTACTCTTGAAATTCATGATATATTGATATGTTGCTTAGTTCACTTTTCTTCTACATTTTGTACAGGAAACGTAATGCCCCAAATACTCGTAAAAGTGACACATTGTTTTAAACGTCACTTTTTACTGAAAGTGTAAGGATATTTTCCCTCCTTCCGAGCCCTTTTGTTTCTGCGAGTAGCAGTTACGTATAAATACATCGTACCCATTTATCTTTTCTCATTATCTATCTCTTTTATGATACTCATATTTTCTTCTAAAACAATGTTTCGAATATAAAAGTATTCTTTCTTAGAATTGTTACGAAACTTGACCATATTATTAGAAATGGATTTTGAAAACATGAGTTCAAGGGAAAAAGAAGCAGCAATTTCATTCATTACTTGATTGTTTTGTACTGCTGCTAGGAGGCTATAAATATATTTGAAACTAAACTTATTTTCCGTCATCCGTAGAAAAGAGGAGGATCTTCCTTATTAAACCTGTATTTTAAATGAAAAGTGGTCGTGGTTACAAAATCGTGGCAAATAAGTTCGAGGTCTGGTGCCATTGAAGATCTACTGTGTACAGAGGCCGATGCACGTTAAATGTGTCGTGGGTCAAAGTGCTCGTGTTGGCAGGACGTGGAAAGTTATGAGAGTATGTCGTCAGCTCAAATGTCCTACTCACTCGACCGTGCTTCAAAATCACAAAGTCCTTTGTCAATAGCCCTCATGTTGCTTTATAATGCAACGTTTATAAATGCTTCTTCACTCGTCTTTAATGAAAGACCGTTATTCCGCTTTCTAAACTTAGGCTTTTAAGAGGAGCATGGAAGGCTTGCTGACAGAGGAGACTATGTTCCGATTGGAATAATGAAATAACACTCATATTCGAAGATTGTTTTCCACCATTCTAGTCACTTCTACTTCTTTCTTTTGGACTTGCTTTACAAAATTTTAATTTCAGATAAGTAAAATTTTGGCTTGTAAACCTTTTTTGTAATTATCTAAAAATTTCGGAAAAATTCGAACCACCTAACTTACAGCTTTGTCAAGAGATGAAAGATAAATGTCAAAAAACACTCTAAGAGCTAAATTAAACCTTCAGCTTATTGAAAAGGAAAAGAAATTTATACGGGCAGACAAACAGGTCAAATAAACTAGGTAGCATAATCATATTTCCTGTTAAAAACGGTAAATTCCGCTGCTTGGTTGTCTGTCCTTTTGTCCTTAAGCACACAGCCAAAATCTTCCACTTTCAATAAAAAAAAATAAAAACAAGTAATATAAAAAAAATTAAGTCAATTCCTACTTAGATCAACAAAGAAAATTTTATTTTAGCTACATTTATTAAATAGTTACAATTAATATAATTATGTATATACATATGACAGAATCACAACATTAAATCGTCATTAATTTTTATTAATTATCCTTAAAGTATCGTATTGCCATCCAAAATAATCGTGTATATAAAATTTTAATTCAACTGATTGCTTTAAAAAGTGAGAAAAAAACTTTTCTACAAAAGTCGCCAAAAATGATGCCAACGTGGCTGTATTTGTAACTCTTTAAATAATTAGTTTTAATCAATTAATTTTTATTAATTTACATTAAATTATTGTATTGTCATCCAAAATAATCATGTATATAAAATTTCAGCTCAATTGAGTGGTTTAAAATGTATTTTATTATAACGATTGAAAATTCCACCAAGCTAAATGAATAAACAAACAAATAAATATATAGAGATTGTGAACTAATAGTAGGAACAGGAAAAAGGTAAAAATAATTATAAAATTCAAAGATCGTGTCTAGTAGCCCGGTGATGATTACCTTTAAGCAGGACATCTTTCACGTAGGCATCTAAAGGTTTCTCTCTCCCACAGGCTAATTTTAGTAATAAAAGTCAAAATAAATGTTAATATGTTAACTCTCCAGAATTTCCATTCTTAATTTGTAATCAACACAGAATACATAAGAAAATTTACGCTTTATCAAAAATACAAGATTAATAAATAGTTTATCTTCACCCATTAATATTTATATTTTTTCATTGATAAATTAAAACTATGAAAAAGTGTGCTCAGTATTGAATACATATACTATAAATCAGAAGACATCCCAGTTTGAGAAAAAAAATGATCATATGATAGTTGAAATGCTGGATTTTCGCGTTTTCGTTATGCCTTCTCAATTCTACGAAATTTAACTATAGAGAACAATGAATTTTCTCATGTATCTCTATCTTATCTATTTTTTAAAACTATACTTCAGAATAAGTGAACGATTATGTGTACACAGTAACGGGTCTTCAGAATCACGTTTCACTACCACTCAGAATTACGCTACACTTACTTTATGTTCTATTACGCGAAATAAATCGATCGACTAATGTGGATGGATTAGGACAAGACTATTAGTTCTAATTGGTATTTAGGATGGAACACACACGAAAGTGCTTTTACCTTTAACCGAGCATAATGGAATAATCTTCCATTGATTGCTTAAGGATTTTGCTAGCCTCAATATGCTTCACTACGTGCAGCTCTATAATAAAGTTTGCTATCATTGTTTTAGTTTTTCAATACAGTTTATCTAAAAGTTATCATGAATTTATATTCTGTAATGATATTAAAAAATTATTTAATTAATTCCAGTACTATTATAAAATTAAAGGTATAAATTTAACTCTATTTTCATGAAAAAACTTTTATCCAAGCTGTAACAATACCACTACGGCTGAGTAATAAGAATCACAAATTCGTGCATTCCATGTTCAAAGCTGTCTAATTAGAGATGAGATCTTCAACAAAATTGTAACGATCAGGGAAATGCAACCGTAAGGAGGAGGTAAAAAGAAACCGTCCTTAATTGTCGCCTGTTTTCTAAAACGGTAGTTCAGTAGTAGAAATGACAGCTCTACTTGATATTAGCATGCATTCGCACTCAGAATTCAAACATTTGCGAACTTGATACAAGATAATTTGTATATGATAGATCGAAATGGTTGGAAGATTTTCAAGAGTGCCTATCTCTCTCACTCTTCTCCCCACCTCCTTCGTGAAAGAATGTATTGCATGTATTATGTTATATATTGTTACGAATTTTGTGTAAATAGTGTAAATAATTTGTATTTGGATGTTTTATGCATTTATATTGCTCCATGTTATATTTATTTTATGTTAAAAGTGTACTATTTACAAGCAAAGCCGGCCCTTACGTTATAATGGCGATTCAATGACAATTTGGCGAAATCTTGGCGGTAGAGCCAAGTTAGCATCATTTTTGGTGACCAGGTTAGCGGCCAATTTGGCGTCATTGGCGACCATGCTGGCGAGCCTCTGGATTCTTCTAGAAAATAGTGGATCTCGCCACTAAGTTCACGCTCTGTGACGCGTGCAGTTTTTTCTGGAAGTTTCCGCCGGGTTAATAAATAGAGAAATGCCAGTCGCAGTGAAAAAGTGTGATTTTATCCAGCGAATAGTGAGGATTGTTTTGACTAGCGATTAGCTCGGCAGTGCTTGTGAATAATCTTTTACTTACATGTATTTTTAAAAACTGAAGATTGTGTTTGATTGCTGTTGAAGGTGTGAAGACCTTCGGAGATTTACTCTGTGAATATCGCTGCTGAATCCTGTATTTAAAGGATCGGATTTTTGATAATAAATTCGCATCGCTCTTAAGGAATTGTTTATTTCCCTTGTGATTGTTTTGCATAAAATCCTCGAATCCGGATCTATGTAACAATATTATAATTTTCAAGTTTTATATTTGTGGCATAGGAATACGCTTCGAAAAATTTAATTTTATTGTAAACACTTATAGGGAAAATTATCAAGAAAACTAATGAAAGAACTTCGTTTCATCAGCATATTATTAACACAGTTTAAATTCAACAGATAAATTTAAAATTCCTCTTTCTTCAAATGTGTAATTAAATTAAATCCATTATATTCAGTAATTTTAAAGTATGTTTTTAGATATCAAACTAAACCGAAGAATGATAATTAAAAACATTCAAAAGGGTATAAAAACGACTGTAAGCATAAATTTACTATTTTAAATTAAGATAGAAGTAGCTTCATTCTTGAAAAGGTAACATAATTCCAAATTATGTGGTTAATATGTGGTCCATTATCGTAGCTCGATGCCATTAAAATTATATCATTTGCATTTATTTTTAAAATGTTGCTTATAAAAATACATCTATAAAAATACTCTAAATATTTATAACTAAAAAAATGATTTTCCCTGAAATTGAAATAGAAAGGAACAGAAACAATACGATGGCCTGTGGTCAGCATACATTGCTGACAGACATTAAAAAACAACAGTTTTAAATACAATCTTTAACAGTTCAATTTTGCATTTATAATTAATTTATCCTGTAAGGTATAAGAAAATTAATTATAATAGTAAATGAGTTTGTACAAGAAATATATACATATATTATACGAATAAATGATGTAGGCAAAGTTCTGAGGGAGTAAAAAAATACACACAGTTTCATACTCGTAAATTTAAAAAAGAAAAAATAAATAAGATTTTGGAATTTATACGATATAATTTATCTTTATATGTAAACAAGCACAATGTAAAAGGTTTTGATGAAATTATACTTTGAATTTCGAAAGCAAAATTCAAAATAGAAACAACAAATGCATCGTAAGTTTTGGATCAATTCTCATTAAAATGCAATAACTTAAATAAATATTTGAAAATTATATATATATTTACCCTTCGAACTTTCGCCTTACGATAATTCTAAAATAATTCATTACGGTCGCAGAGCGAATCATAAACTGAACCTCGATCTTCGATTCCAAACTTAGAACTAAACTAAAATATAAAAAAACTTCTGAAAATAAAATTCCATTGCCAGATATTTATATTAAAAATTAAAAAACGCCACCCTAAAATTGAATTATTGGGTTTGCATTTTACATTTAATAGATATATTTACGATTTAATTAAATTCACAAAAGGCAGACGATTTTTATAATTTTTTTTTTATTTCTAGTAGCAGATTATGAGAGAGAACAGTTATTAACAGTTATCAATCTACCTAGTACATCACCGAAAGTTGGTATCTCTTTATAGCGCTTCGCCATTTTTATAAAATACCTCAAATCAAAATATGATAAATTAAGTTAAAGTAAAAAGAGAGTTATAAAAATAGATACACACACATGGGAAAGGATATAAAGTAATATTAAATATCTAAACTATTTTGATTGAGCAGATGTTTTTCATTTTTGACACAATAACCAATTTAATATAATTTTTTTTTACTTTATGCTTATGAATAATTTCCGTCTTGTTTTTATGACTTTATTTGTTCACCAAAACAGTTTTAGTTCTATTTTTTCCTCCATCTGCTTCTTTTACTTTAGCTTTTCGCTTGTTTGATTTAGAAATAAGATGAATGTGTGTGTGTATACGTTGATTAAGTAATTAAATAACTAATAATAACACATTTTTGATTAAAGGGATACTTTTTCACTGAATGTATACGAAGCGTTTATTTTAATTTTTTTATGTATAATATCTCGTATTTTTTATTGTTTCCCTTTCATGTTATGATGCAACTAAATTTATACGTTAATAGAATTTGATTTTTTTTCTGAAGTTTTTAGTATGAATTTAAATTCATTCACTTAAAATACATCCAAGAAACGTAAGGTCTTCAAATTTAATTCTTCAGGCAAATTTCACGAATTAAAAAATGCGAAGAAGTGAAAAAAGTGAAAGGTACCACTGAAAAATTACAAAAAACATCCACTGAATAATGCGAATTGAATATAAAACATTAACTATCTCTTTGTGCGCTTATGCATAACTTTAAATAAACCGGTAAAGACTAAAAGATATCTTTAAAATTAAAGTAAACTTTATAAAAGGATCATGTTTATTCGTCCTACAAAAATTTCTCAAATGAGTGTCTGTTAACGTCACATTCTGAAGCAAAACGACGGCTGTTAGCAACGCGCCTCATTATTTTGAACTGCAGTCAAGTAAAAAGGACGACCGTTGAACAGGAACCCTACTTTCGTGACTTCCACAATAATTGATAGTGTAGAATCCTTACATTATTCTCCCTGTTTAATTATTTCTTATTTATAGAAAAAATTATTTTACGTTTGTTTGTTTTTTGTCATCGATGGTTTAGTGGCTCAAGAGATTTTAATAAAATTTCCATTATTGCACCAAAACTAATAATAATTTATTAAAAATAAATTTATATCAGCTATTGAACATTTAACAAATGACACATGGTGAATTCCTTTTACATTCGCTCTTAAATTTCTAAAGAGCAAACGGTCATACATTTAAACATTAAGTTAAATTGTGGCAAAGTTTGGATTATAAAATAGGAACATTCTAGAGTTTAAAAGGAAGTGATAAAGAACAGGATTATTAGCAACCTCACTCTCCCCTTGTCAAATATTAAACTCTTACAATTCATAATTCTTTTTCAAAACTATGCCTGAGATAAAGGTAAAAACTTCAGTGTTCTGACTTTTGAAAATCTTATAATTTAAGAATTTTTCAAGAAAAACATGTTAATTAACAAGATAATTACAAATCCGTATGTAGAAATAAACTGAATTTTATAAAAAAAAAAAAAAACCTCTTAAAATTAACAAATTTTAATCTGCACATTAATAAAAAGATCAACGTCGTGCATTATTTCGATTATAATCTTCTTAAAAACTTATTCTCGACTTAAGTATTTTAGTCTACTACTTGATAAATGGGGAAAAAAATCATTCTTGTTTTTGCAATGCATTATTACTAGGTAAAATAGAACTTTACATTAAACAGTTTATAATCACACTCACACACACAAAGTTATACAAAGGCTATGAATTTTCAAAATGAGGTAACAAAGTAATTCTTTTTTTACTCTTTTGAATCTTAAATGTATAAGACTAAACACTGTATTAGGTAATCTTGCGTAATACCTTAATTTTATTCTATTGCACAGAGAATTTAAGAACCATAAGATGCCAAATCCTTTTTAATTTCAAAAATTTTTAAACATCTATAGAAAGAATCCAAATTTTTCATTAAGAAATAAAGATCTTTTATAATATAAATGAATTGTAATATTAGTATGAGCCTAGGTAATGCTTTCTAGTGCGATAATTATTTTATAAAGGGAAATTTAATATTCATAAATTCCATAAAGCTTTAAATCCCTCTTTCAACTATAATAATCCAGAAACATTTAAATACATATGAAAAATTTCGAATCTTAAATTTTTAAACACAAGAACCTCGTTAGTTTAAACTGCTATCATTTATTACAAACTCCTAACTTTAATGTTTTCCCTACGAAAAATTATTTTAAATTACCCTATCTTGTTTCTAAAAAAGCGAAGGAGAGAAAAGAATTTGAAACTACATTGTAGAGGAGGCAAAAACGCGAACACAACTTTGGATCTAAGAATTTATATATGGATGATCTTCTAAACAATTTGTAGCGTTATTGATTTTTTTAATGATTTAAGGTGGTACCTTAACCTGGTTTATCATCTTTAGTTTTCCAGCTTCTCATATTTTTTTTTCGAAAATCCAATTTATGTTTCAGAGCAAATTTTCTTCGGCATAGTAATTGCTTTTCCTACGTAGATAATCAGCAATTAAGACATTGTGATTAGTCAAAGGATCCAATTACGATACGTTTGTTGGCGCAGATTAGGAATAAGCTGCATTAAGGGCTCTTTTTCAAAACAATTGTCTAGTGTATAAATTTAATATTAAAGTTTATTGGAATGATTATGAAAACATAATGAATCTGGAGTTAGGGTTTTGATTTTAAAAAATGCAAACACGGTACCATGAGAATCTTAACATTTTTATGATAATACTATAAGTTATTTAATTGATAACATTTTTTTAGATTTCAGGTAAAATTTTGAAAATAAATTTTTATCTTATTGGTTGAAAATTGCACTAAATATATGTTATCAAGTGCATTTAATTGTACATACCTTCATTATACGATTCATATACTATGTTTACTTAATTCAAATGAAGTCATCCTTCTTGAATTAGAAATGCATTCAATGGCAGTTCCCGTGATGTTTTATTTTCAGAAATGAAGGTTTTTCATACATTTTATCACAATTGAAATTTATAGCATAATGAATAAATGTTGAGTGATTTTAATTTTATATTTACTGAATGTGAAGGGGAAAACATTTATTTCTTTGGATGTTAGTTTTTATTATGTGTTTTACGAATATGAAATTTTGAATAGTAATCTATATGTTGTCACAAAACCACAAAAGCCGTTAATGTGCACATTACCTAGCAAATTGACTTCTTTGCTCCGGAAACGTGAAGAATCAAGAGTTGTTCGCATTTTACTTAGGTAATGTTCAAACAAGCGCGCGGTTTCGTTATCGTTAAATATTACAAGTTTGTTTCTCCTACCTTTCCCTCCTATTTCAATTCATGTAATTTGTGGTGAAATAGATTCTAACATAAGAATGTATTATGCTGCATCTGTAAAAAGAATATGAATCAGAAAATACTCTGAGTGATTAAGCCAAAAAAGGTTTAGAAAAGTAAACAAAGAAAATGTTAGCAATTTTTAATACAGGGCAAACATATACTGATGAAGGTGTTACTGTGAGAATTAAAGTAACCGTAGACAAAGCAAAAACGGATGCCCGTTTAATTTTAGCTTTGGTTTTAAGTAAAACAGAAGATGAGTTTTATCAATTTGGTACTTAAACGGATATTTTAAAATAATTGTAAGCGAATTCTCTTTAAAAGTTAACACAGAGAGATTTTTAACGAAAGAAGATTCCCTTCTGTAGAAATATCTTTACGCCAAACATCGTTAAAACAAATCCTTGGTATTGGGGAGGGTTTCGGAAAACGTAGCTATAAATCTGAACTACCCCAAATATAATATTGTTGTTGTTACTAATGTCATCTGTTTGACGATGTCAGATCGAGGCCCACGAAATTCATCGTGGAAAAGGGTTAGATGTACTCCTGTCGTTAGTCGCAGCTTTGAACACAATACAGGTGACAGTACTTTTTGGCTCGGTTCCACCCCAATTTCGAGAGAGAATACCCTAAGGGTGGTCAGGGGCTTCCCGCCTCTCTTCCCCTATCGCCAACCTCACGAGAGGACTTGCGGCTCGACGTCTATTTGGAGTACCCCCATGCCACAAAGGCACTATACAGTTACAAACATCCATGCCCTCTCCGGGATTCGAACCCAGGCCCTACGGCACAACAGTCAGTGTCACTAACCTCTATACCAGTTGGACGACAAATATAATAATGTGCTTATCAAAAAACCAGTTGCTATGTAATTCAAAGTGGCACCAATCTTAGATTGACCTAATAAGTAAACATAACTTTATCAAATTTTTTTGAAAACTCATTTTTTTCCTTTATTGTAATATATTAAATCACCATTTGACTCTTTACGTTAGGGTTTTAATTTTAATGATTCTTTCGAATATAGTGTTGATTGTTTCATTGTTTTAAAAGTAAAATAAGTAAATAATTATGTTAATTTAAGTGTACAGAAATCTTACTTTTGCTCCAGAAATGATTTTGTTTTCTCATTAACGAGTGTCTAGTGGGGCGATCATCTAGGTAATTTACAGTTTACCTAGGTAGTTTGAGAAATGAAACACTGCATTAGGCACTTAAACGGATCACTCTAGTTAATCTGCACATTGCCTATATAATTTGAATAATAACTGATTTCTGCAATAAGGCGGTAACATATACAAGCTTAATACGCATGAAAAATGTTTATAAACAAATAAAATCCGTAAGATAACGTCGAAAAAATGCGAAAATCTTAATATCAACAATAAATTGTCTAAGACTTTCAAATGTAACAAAAAGTTGAGATTAAAGACATAAAATTATTTTTTCACACTTGTCTGATACAAGAACGGTATAAGAAATAGCAAAATAAAAATAATAATACATTTAAAGTAAAAAATTATGAACATTTAATTAATATCGGACATAATTTATTTTTCATTTTTTAGCTCGATCTACAATTAAAGCCTGTATTTTTAGTTTTTAGAACTATCATTTATTCTTTGTTGAATTTATCCTTGAGTTTGATATTTGGAGCCAGAATTATGTGGCTGCTGTAATTAAGTCTTCAATTGATATTAATTAATGGGTCTGAAGGGTACTTATTCTCTCCATATACGGGGCCTCGGATGAGTCCCATATCGTTGTAATTCAAAGATTCCGTCTGTATAGATTCTGGTTTAACTAATAAAAGTGTGTAAGAAATATTAAATGTATCAATCGTATTATCATTTTTTAAACGTATCGCTATAATGTTAATTCGTATCATCCCTTCTAAACGTATTGCTTTAAAAAATAAAAAATATTTAGCAGTTAGAGCATAAATTATTTTTTTTTCACATATACGAGTCCTTTTTTTATTTCCATTTTCAGAAAAACTAGACTTATACTATGGTAAGAAATTGCTAACGCATCCACCCTACCCTTTTTCCACATAAAGAACACTTTTTTTTCTTTTTTTTTTTTTTTTGTATTTGAATTAGCCACAAGCCTATACGCAGTTTTATGGTTGCACCTTAATCTTTTAGTCGCTAAATCTGGAATTAGTCGCTAAATCTGAAAATGGTTTATGCAATAAGTCACTAAATCTGGAAGTGGTATACGGAATTAGTCGCCAAATCTATAAATCGTACTTCTAATTATTCTGATCAGAACAATGAAACAAAATTGTTAAATTATTGTATTGTCATCGGTCCTTGACAAGTGTGAAAAATTTCGAATTAATATGACCTTTTACAGTAGGTAAAAATCAAGTTCAAAGATCCCGTTACATACAAGTGAAACTTATAAAAGAGTGTTAATGATATCATGTTTATGAGACATAATCATATGTGAATACTCTTTTTCCAAAATTATGGGAAAAAATTATACTTTTAAACCTATAAAAGACGATTCTAACGATATTTTAAATACTCTTTAAAAAGGTTGTGTGCATAGAGCTTGATGAATAATCACTCTTTGTAGATGAGAAGGCAAATTCATCACAGTAATGTAAAAACATAAGAAATAAAGATTAATTACTGCAGAACTACAAGATGATTTACGTTGAATACGATGGATTACATTTTTCTTCTCTTTCCCATTTTCTATTAGGTTTTTCTGTTTTTGATAAAGTTTTCTAACAAAACCATGATGAAAGCTTATACACATTTATTTATCCGATATATTTGAATTAAATACCAACCGAATGAATTACGACACACAGCGCGAAGCAATAAAGTATGAAAATATTTTACCTTTATGTTGGTGTTAGCTATGAATAATAAAGCAGAAGAATTTTCTATAAAAGGCTTTTAAAATACAGCGAATAAAGGCGAGTTCCACGTCGATTCAAGAAAAGATAAATATTTTGCTATCATTTCCTTCAGTCAAAGGTTTCAAAGTTGTATCGTTTTTAATACTCATAGGAATTATTTCGCTTTACACTTTATTTAATATCATACGACTGGAGCAGTATAAAATATGAGAAGAAATAGCTTTCAAAGGGTTTTAGTTATTTTGCTTTATGCTTTATTTTTTACTGAAGATTACAATTTTATCTTTTTGACTTAAATGAAAAAAAGGATCTATAAAGTCTTTGATCTTTTCTCAGAAAACATGATATTTTTGCTCGCATTATATTTTTGGCAGGAAACATTTGATCGCGTGAAAGGGTGTGTATATATTTGCTTTCATAGCATGTGAATGATTCCTTTTAAATTTTATATCAGAAAGAATATTTGTTCTTATAAAAATCAGTATCAATATTTGCATCTCAAATAGTCGTGTGTTTTATTGGAATTTTCTACCATATAACTATAGGTTTAGTTTTTGTTTCATTTGAATGATTTTTATAGAATTGTTAAATATAGACTTTAAATGAGAAAGTCTATTTACAGACATCTCATGTTGAATATAAGTTTAAATTAGGAATTATAAAGCACATGAAACTTAAAAATAATTATTTAATAATGGTGTTTATCACATTATTTTAAAATGTGTGGAAAAATATCCATGTTTTATTCTAAGCGACTCAATTAAAAATTATTAATCGGAAGAAATACGAAATATTGACTTGTTAACACACGAATTAATTGGCATCAAATACAAAACTCTTTTAACATGCTGCAAAAGAAAATTCTGAAGCAATTTATCTTCACCCTTTAGAAAGCTGTTAAAATGTATTTTTGAGAGATATTTTATTTTTTTTAAAAAAAAGAGAGAGAGAGAGAGAAATTACATCTAAAATTTGCACGATTTTAAACATTTATTGAAATGCGAAAAAATGTCGAAGTATTAATAGGGAGAATAAATGCTGAAATAAAAAACTGCTATCATTAAAATTCTTAGATTTCTTGTTTAATTGACTTTTCCATTGCTGCGTGATCTATCTCATCACGCTGAGAACATAAAAGCCATGACTGAGGTTCAAAGCTATCAAGTGTTCCTCATTTTGTTTTATTCAGCTCGAGGCAAAACTAAAAGAAATTCTTTTTTAAACGATACTATTCTTTTTTGTAACATTTTTATCCCACTCACTTTCATTTTGATGTGCTTAATTTTTTTCCCCTTTAAACTTCCAGAATAAATTGAACTTTGGGAAAGTAATTATCCAAAGATTTTTCGCCAAACGATATTTTTTAACTTCCATTTTTTGTTCATTGAAAATTGAGGTATTGGAGTAAAAGATAAAAACTACATGCATTATGTATTGTCTATTAAATATGACGCCATTAAAAATAGGGTCGAAATGTCTGTCGCAATATTTCTAAATAATGTAATGTTTTGTTCTTTTTCTTCTAAAACGTGAAAGAGAAAAATTCGGGTGACGCTTTTTACTTTCGACTAAAAGTGACTGTGAAAGAGGAAAATATTTATGAAATAATCCTTTTTTATGTGCTGTGTGTTAGATAATTTTTCTTCATTTGTTATATTAAAAGATAATTCGAAGAGATGAAAATAAAGAGATTTTTAACTCCTTGCATTTTCTCGAGAACAGTTTTATTTGGATGTTTATTCAGACTGCAAAATTTTTATGTCTAAATTTTAAAAAAACGTATGTCAATAAAATTTTAACACACGATACACGTAAAGGTTTTTTCCGATACATTTTTTATATCGAATTGCAAAACAATGTACTAGACATTAAAAGATGAAGTTAAATATGCCTTCAACGTTATTATTATTAGCACTATCAATCACGTTGTCTATTGTTTGACAATTTGATAAGAAATCTCATAAAAATTACCCAAGAGCCTTATTAGTAGCTGCCACGCCAAATGGCTACTTACATTCTGTTCGAAGGCTAAACATTGCTTCATAGAATTCCACTTCCCAAAGATCAAACAGTAAATACGCGTATTCTTTAATTGTATTGAAATTGTCATTGTTTGCTTTTACTATACATGTCAAGTCCATCAGCACCATTAAGCCCATTAGCTCAGCTGCATTTTGAAGTGACGAGTTTTATGAATCAGAACGTACATATATATATATTTTAATTTTTATTTAAAACAGGTTTAAATAATATATTTTTGAAACATTTGAAAACTTATCATGATTAATATTGTTGAAGCTTAGAAACGTTTATAAAAAATTAGTAAGCTTTCTTACATTACAATATATTTAAATAATTTTGTTACACACACTACTGCTCTTAAAAAAATTTATACTATATTAATGAGCTCAACAGCAAAGTAATTTCAAAGCCATTCCAGTCCAACTAACACTTTCTACGAAGAATAATGTATGTCTTCTGCTGTCTTTATATTTAAAAATATATTTAATTCCATAAAAATATTAAATGAAATTTATGTCTTTTGTAAAAAATACATATTCTACATATATTAAATGAAACTTTGCTTATTTTATTTCATTAAATTTCTAGCTATATTTTTGTTTCAATTACGATTCATATTTGATAAAACATTAGCATCGCAAAAAAATAAATGTTATTGAAAGATAATTATATATAATTTATATTAAAAAATCCTAGCAACAGTCAAATTTTATGAATTGCATTATGTAAACATATAGAAAGATAAATAGCATATATATGCAACGGTTGGATCCATTATTTAGACGAAAAGCTATTTTATGACAAATTTTGAGCATATCAGTTACCATGTTAGGCTTAATTGCCAAAAAGTTAAGAAAATATGAAAAAAAAAAAAGAAAACACTACTAAAAGATTTAAAATGATATTTTCCAAACGACTTAAAAATTGAAATTCACAACATTACATAAAATTGCATGAAATAATTTCTTGAGATAAATTTCCTTCTAAATTGTAATGCTATTCAATTAATCAATGTATACTTCAGGCAAAAAAATTAATAGTACTTGCATATTATATCGTCTACCAATTTCGTGAAATCAAAAAAATATAGCTAAATTAAAAGACGTCGCCAAATTCTGTTACCATAAGCGACAACAAGATTATGGTTTATGTACATGCGTGGAAACAGTTTTCTACTATTGGCAACACAGTGTGGCATTTGGCAACGTTTTTTCCTTTGACAAATTGCTCGATAGTATAATACATAAGTACCCGATTAATATCCAAGCAGTAAAAATCCACATAATGAGCTATTTTAAATGTAACGATTCAAAAAAGTTCCTAATTCCAAAAAAAGTATCAAAACGATCATCTAACTCCTCAAATGATACCGAAAATAAAAGTTCAGCTACATAAGATGTAAAATTATATTCTCTGTCTTTAGTCCCCCTAAGAATTGGATTCCAAATTGTTTCTATTGTGTTAACGTGGACATTTAATAGCAATATCAGCAAATTAATAAAATATATTATTGCCATTGATTACACAGCAGAATCCCTCCCTGCTTGGCGCGATTTATTTTTTGCGCTTTGCCATAGAAACTGTATTGCAACTATTAAATTCTACTGAAAAAAGAGACATTTCAAACTGCAAAGAAAAACAAACAAAATAATACACCTTACTTTTCATTCACAACAGTATAACTTGTCTACAGCACGCGTATTAAGAAAAACAAATAATCAAAATTTAATAAATTGAAATTAAAAAAGAATATTAAAAAATGTTGGCAAAATTATTAAAAGAAACATTTTTAAGAAAAATACTTAAATTAAAGTATATTAATTAATATACCAATGTTATAAAATGCCAAAAAAACAGAAATATTTTAAAATGTTTAAAATAGAATTATCTCAAAATATTTCAGAACAAATATTTTTAAAACGATTCAGTATAATGTCTGTAAAGTCACTTTGAACAATTACCTTAAAAATTGCCATTAATAACATTATACCTCATTGACAGAAAAAAAAATGTAGAATGTATTTATCTGTTGAAGTAAAAATAGTTCCACAGAAAAAAAGCTTGACTAAATTAAAACATTTGAGAATTATCTTTCAAATAAAACCTGTTGCCATTCAGTTTTTTTACATGCTAAAAATCTTAATTGGGATTTTCAAAATGTTCTAGTTAATACTATCTAACAAATAAAATAGAAAAAAGAATTTTAAAAGTTGTTTGCACAAGTCACACCAAAAAAAGTTTTTTGAGTAAAGGAAAAAAACTTTTCGCCAATTTTGCCGATGAGAGTTTGTAAAATCTTAAATTCCAGAGTTCAACAGCGATTGAAAAACGACTGTTTATATTACTCTAGGTTCATAATATTCAAATATTATATAATAATCTAGTTTAAGTGTAGTATAGGGGGCACTACTGATTTGGTAATTTTTATCTAAATGTCATGGTGAGATATCGAATTCATTCTAAAATAAATAATAAATAATTCCGAAAAAAGTACCTTGGCGACCACTTTTAGTTGCCAAAAGAAGTACTACGCCAAGTGGGGCCCCCCCTATACTACACTTAAACCGATAATCTTCATGTTCTAAGCTGTTAAAGAATAATTAATAAACTTTATGAAAGGATTGTAAGTTACACTGTAATACTACAGATTCTTTTCTGAACTAAGTTTGTGTATTTATTTAGAGTGTAGCAAGCTTTATAGGGAAGTCTTAAAAGCGTCATTGCACTATTATTTAA